>JANVCQ010000231.1:12739631-12772718 GCA_025531925.1 Erythroxylum plowmanianum
ATTTTTATTATTATTTCTATTTAGTGCTTTTATTTCTCCTTTACTTGTATTTTCATTTATTTTACGTTTTATAAATTGTTTCTATTACATGCATCATTCATATATTGTCTCATTTGCATGTAGGTCCACCGGAAACAGCCTCTCTACTATGTAGGGGTAAGGCTGCGTACTATCATACTTCCCCAGACCCTGCTTCATTGCTGGATTTCGAACTGAGTGATGATGATGAGGATGAAGTGTTTAGAGTTGGTATATTTTGGGTTTTACAAGGTTTTAGATCAACATGGTAGCAACATCCCCGTATGCCTAGCCCTGTGTTGACCAAATTGGAGAAACAGAATATACCAGTCTAGAGCAAGACCTATATATGGCCCCATGTACTCGTTATGTTCAGGGATACCAGACTACATTTCTCCTTATGCTAGACTCGTGTTCACCTACAAGAAAAACTAAAAAAAAAAATGTCACTTTTAAACACACCTTTATACAACATGTTGTCCTTGTTGTGTTCCAAAATATGCTTCTAAATACAATATAGCACCATGTTGACCGCTTGTATAAGTGCTAATAAGAAATATAATGGACTATATTGTAGCATAGGATGTACATGCCAGCATGTCCTAACCCTATCTTTTCTATTTTCTTTCCTATAATTAATTTGATCAATATGACCTTGTATTACCATAATGTCAAACCCATATTCTATCAACACTCCATATAATTTCAGCACTGCCCCTATTCTTAAGTCACATCCCTATGTACAAAAATAGATCCTTGTGTTTGTCGAAGTAAGCCATCTATATGGTACTATGTAAACTCCATGTTTCACCATATAAAAGGTGTGTCTAAATCATGTTTCCTCATTTTCTGCATCCTTCCTCAGTTTTCTCTAAAATTTTAGCTTCCCATTAGGATTTTAGAGAGATTTTCAATCCCCTAAGCCGTCCCTAACTCCATTTAACATAGTTGATCCTAAATTTTGTCCATTCTGAGTTATAGTCATTAAACAAATTATATCAAAATTGTTCAATGACATCTACATGCTCTTGAGCTCGATCACCAAACAACACATTATATATAAAATTAACCCCTCTATCTTGTATCTTAGGTCCAACATAGATAGGACTGCAACAATATGTCCAACCATATACAAATAAGAATTTAGCTTCTCCATCATTTGTTCTTCATAACCCGAATAACTTCGTAGGAATTAAACATCCAATCAGATAAAGCTTTCTTTTTCTCACACATAGTGTTAAGGCAACAGTGCGAAGTTGGATATTTTGTTCCCAAGAACAAATCAAACGTAGTATAAAATAATTCCAACTTCATACAATGTTCTTTAACTAACTCCCGTTGGTCTTCTATAGGCATGAAAATGTATTAAGAATCTCTTTGTCTCAGTCTGATAAACACATCAACATATTGGATTGTCGACTTCAACATCTTGAAGGTTGAGTTCCATCTAGTCAAACAATCTAAAATCAACTTCTTCGTACTCAGAATACATAATTTTCATGCAATTTCTTCAAATTCCTCAACTCTTTTAGGTGTTACACTTTAATATACTACACTATATCAAATCAAATATATTACTTCATCATATCCAACCCATCCATCACAATTGAATTCAAAATATACATAAAACAATACATATGGAATAATCTTCTACTAACCAACAAGCTCCTAACTTATATCTTATTCTTTAACTTTTCAATTATATTATCATTCATGCTATAATTGTCGACTGTTATGGTAGACAATTTGGTATTGATATTAAAATTTATCATATAGCCTCCCATCACGGTTGACAACTTTTAGCTTGTATATGATGTTGACACATAAATGAACCTATCCTATACAAATATGAACAACATCAATCATAACATTATGAAAAAAGCAAATGATAACAATACTAAAGAATATAAATTACCTCAAAAGTTTATTACATAGAGTCTAGTTGTTATCAACATAATGTGTCATCACTATCATATAACCCTTCTTTTGGTCATTGGTTGTCCACAAGTCTATTGTAATGACAATCCATCCTTCAATACTTGATAAGACTCTTAATTTTTTTCTTATCCTCGTATATCTTCATAATTTTCTTCTTTAAATATTTGGAGTTAAAAGCTTGAAGGTCAAATGTAGTGAGCTGCAAAACGTCCTAGATCTTTTGGCATCAATTGTAGATAGTGGATGTTCATCACAATTACCATAGAATCAATTAAAAATCTTAATTTGTTGCTATCATAAGATATTATAGTCATTTAATTCTTCCCGCTCATAAGGTTAGAGGTAGAAAAATGTTTGATCTTCTAATATCTTCTTTTTTCTACTACATAATCCATAGGTCTCTTTAAAAAAAAGGTTTCACCTTTTAAACTCCAGGCCAACATTTTCTGACAATACTTAGATTAAGCTTTTTATACTCTATCCATTTATCTAATCTTATTGAAGTGATTATAGATTTCATTTTTCAATTGACCTAGACTTCTATCTTCACCTAATACAGGATTAGAAGTTTCCACTTTTGTCTCCTGTACTAGACTACAACATTCTATTGAAGGAATACGTTCATCCATTTGAAATAATCAACATGTGTGTGTGTGTGTGTGTTATTTATAATTATAATTGATAATTCATAAACATGAGAGAGAATAAGAGTATATAAATTATAATCATAGATTTAAAGTTTTATCAATTATCACTTATCAGTAACCTACACGATCACTTACACACCCGTTAACCATTCCCCATTTTCTTTCCTAGACTTTGTTTTATTTTGTTATAAATAAAGCATAATAAAGCAGAACGGCGTCATTTTCTTTGTCAGAACTCAAAAAAGAAAGTGAAAGCAGAAAACGACGTTGTTTTGCTTCTAAAAAAATGATGTTTTTTTATGTTGAATGTTGTCGGGCTGGGAATATTCTAGCTTTTAGGTCTGAGGCCTTATCAACCTAACCTGGCTTGTTGACTTAGGTTGAGCTGACCCCAAGCTCAAGTGTCACCCTTAGATGTCTTTGATTTTCTTACGGGGAAACTTGAAAATCTCCTTTTGAATTCATATAACCATATAATTGCTCTAATACCATATGTTAAATACAACACGTATATTAGCGATCAGTCCAAGATCAATCCTGAACTTGTATAAACAAAAATAATGTAGAAGATTACCTATTTTGCTATCCATTTATTGATAAACAAGATGTTGATCAACTTGAGGGAGCTATTGGGCGGCTTGAACAAGTACCTTGACAAGTAAATAAGCTGCTACAATTTTTTTATTAATCTCAACGAAGGTTATAGATCTTTATGTAGTTGAAATCTTGCTATGTCATTCTTAATTCGTGAACCTTTTAATGGGTTAGAGAAATTGAATATTCACGAATTTACTTAAGCAAGGAGTAAGATACTTTATCAGTTATTTATATTAACCTTATTGGTCTCCTCATTACAAGACTAATAAATATCTGACTCAATAAAAACTTATTTTCGTTAATAAACTACAAGTTATTTAGCTAAATGCTTTATTGAATTTCTTTTTTTTTTATCTAAACCAAATTTAATTTTCTTAACTTTAATTTTTACAATTCGTAATTAATAGTCGTATAGAAGGAATTTAATATTCTAACACCTATTACTTCTGCAAGCATTAGAACCATATGAAAATGAAAAAAAAAAATCGATACTTTAACCCTACGAAATTACTAGCATTTTCTTTCTTCTTGCATATCTGGCGTCCATTTTCGTAAATAATGAAGCACAAGTTGTACCAAGTCAAAAAAAAAAAAAAAGAACAAAAATCCCGATTGAAAGGGAAGTTTATGTTTTCTTGTAACTTATATAGACAGAATTACCTTTGTTGAGTTTGCTTTAATGAGTTATATTCATTCTTTGCACAGAACAACATTTCTCGCGGCAGTATATCAATTTCTCCTACCATTCATATGGATCGTCACCAAAGTTGCATTACTCGTTTAAAGTCAGGTCCACTTATTGCTTGAGTTCATAATACCTAAAAGAGCATGCATACCAGATTTCCCCTTAAAAGGTCCAGTGAAATTGTAAATGTGAGAGTACAATTTCATCGAACACATCTACCAAAAGAGTAATAGATGTACCAACTGACTAGCCAAGTATACCCATTGGGTGTCACTTGATCTTTTTAGAGGATCTATTGAGAATTTGTTTCCCAGACTTAGCGTGTAATATGTTTCATTTGTTTCCCTTTTAAAAAAAAAGAAATTGTGAAAGTACAGGCAACGAGCAAGGCCATGGAAAATACCCCGGAATCAGAAGCTTTAACTGTAATCTATGGATTTCGGATTACGATTAATAAAGCAAAATGATAAAATGTCTGTCCGACAGTCTTAACACCAGAAAAGAAGTCTGACCAATACAAATCTGTCAGAAAACTGTCAACATTTCTCAAAATTGTCTGTTTAACCTTTTTTTTTCTAAATGACAATTTCAACATCTAGAACTCAAGTATCAATCATCATCTTCAATGACCTTTTTTTTCTAAATGACAATTTCAACATCTAGAACTCAAGTATCAATCATCATCTTCAATGACCTTGGTGCTAAGGCCCTTCAGCCCTTCTGATGGGATTTCTGCAACAGTTACGAGTGAGTAAAGCTCTTCCTTTGCATCTTCATCGTCATTCCTCCTTCGAGCAATGCGAACCCTGACCCTCCTCGGCACGCTCCGTATGCCCCTGCTCCAGATGTGTTTGTTCAACTTCACGTCAACCCTCACATCAGTTGTACCCATAGCCTTTTGGGCAAACTTCCTTATCTCCTTTATGGCTTTGGGTGCCTTCTTCTTGAAAGTGCTGTTTGCATAATTTTAAGTAAACATTCATCAACTTACAAAATTTTAGCTCATATCCCAACATACCAAGAATATGAGAAACATGACAAGTCAATGACCAAATCAGCTTCAGTTCTCTTACTCTATTAGAAATACAACCATAAATCAAAAGACACATTCGCTCCTAACAATCATTGGTTTTATCAAACCCTCCCAAATTGACAAATCATAGTTCAATTTCAATGGTGATCCAACCAAAATATCAAAAGAAATATCAGATGCGTCGAAATCCATAACACTCTTCTTCTCTCTAACTCAAAAGCCACATTCATTCTTGGGATGGACGAATTATCCTTCCATGAACAGCTGAGCCACATTTCTTCTCTTCCTTCAACACGTAACACCCATTAATCACTCCACTAATATGAATTGAATGCAGCTGCCTCCAACAACATAAGACTAAACTAAAGATAACAAATTGAACATAATATTGACTTCAGTTAAATACACAAATATCAACAAAAAACGTTCAATACTTTCTCTCCAGATGCATTTAAAATCTTACGGAATGTCAAAATCGAATAGGACAAGGCCATCACAAGCCATATTATCGTACTTGCCGACACCCCAGTTCAGAGTTAACCATTCAAAAATCACAAGTTCGTCACATTTTAACTCAAATAACATAAATAGAAGATCTGAAGGTTAGAAAAAAAAAAGACCACATGACTACACATCCAACTCAAAGACCAGAAAGAAAAGGGGGAGAGAGAGAGAGAGAGAGAGAGTAATAATGAAAAATAAATGGGTTAAGAACAAAAAAGAAAAGGCGATTAAAAAAATAGACGGATGAGAAAGGTTACCAGCCATGCAAACGCTTATGGAGGTTGATGGTGTACTCTCTGGTGACCACCTCCTCCTTTCTACCCTTTGTTTTCTCCACCATTTTCGTAGAACGAATTCTTACCTGCATTCACATCACAATAAATTTTACTTAAAAATGGTTTCGAATAGGGCATTTTGTCAGTAACCCATGTAGAGAAAGGCAATGCTTAAAAAGCAACATAGACAGGGAGGGAGACAGACAGGAGAGAAACCTTTGGCGTTGGAGAGAAAGAGTCGCATAAAATTGTAGATAATAAAACCCTAACTTCGTCTCCGTTATAAAATGTCACTTTTACCCTTTAGCCTCAGACTGGTTCGATGTTGATTATGGGCTCACTTGTCATGACCCTAGTTTATGTCACAGACTCGAATTGGGCTTCCAATACAAGTATAGACAACCACTAATTCGACATTTATTTCAGGCAGTGACACTTTACTAGTATTTTATATACATACATACAAACAAGTCTCAAGCTCTATTGAGATTTGACTCTTGGTGAAACAAAAAACCATATCCTTTAAACTTGCATAATAATTGAGTGAATATGTATATTGATTCTATCACTGGATGAGGTACTTGGGAATAAGAAATTATATAAATCATGGACATAAATGAAAAATAGAAAGTTAATAAGTGACACGTATAATTGAGATCCAAATTTTCATATTCTCGAATTTACTAAATCTTTAAATGAACTCTTAACGAAAAGGATGGCATTCTTTTTCCTTTTCCTAATGATTCAAGTTGCTACACATTGGCCGTATTGATATGAATGTACAAAAGGGAAATTGAATGAATATTTTTCTTCGCAGAATATCTACCATCTAACACTCTTTAATCGATTCTAATTGCTGTAGTGTTTGTTGTACACAGCTCAGATAAGTGAGCTTCCTAAGATTTCAGGCTACTCCTTGAATTTCTCCAAAAGCTGACAGCTATGATGGTCAATCCGGCAATGGTTGCTATAATCTGACATTAACAACAAAAACCAGCCATATGTATCAGATCTTAAGATTTATAACGGAAATGCAAAGCTTAAATGTACAAGGGCTCTAGTAAAGCGAGTGGAGCAGGATAGGTTTTGCAGAGTAAATGTGCGCACTCACACACACACAATACACATATGCATATATATATATATATATAAACATTATCCATGTTCTACATGGTGATTTCAAATTTATTTGCAAGTCATATAATTATCAATTATATAAGGAAAGTTCGAAACAAACAATAATGTCCCGACAGCACAATTTGCTAGCAACAAGACATCTACAAAATAGTTGAACTAATTACCTTGGCTTCTGTAGTAAAAGAAGTCCGCTGTAATTGCAAAATTGACCTCAGAAACTGAAAGCGAGTTGTCTGGGCCATTAGAATGACAGAGGTATACTGCCTCTTGCAGGGATAGGGCAATATCCTTTGCAGCGTGAGTTGTGCTGATGACGGTGTAAGAGATTGCCTAACTTTAGACCGCCCTTCATCCAGAAGCTTCACCAAAGAAATGAAGAATAATTATAGCAACCCAAGGAACATAAGGAAACCAATGCATGTTAACTTTCTTTTCGTTAATCTAGTTTTACTTGACAGTAGCATTTCTAACTTTTACAAGGAATAGTAAACAAGGACATGCTTATGCCAACTAAGACTATGTCTGAGCATGCTGCAAATAATTTGATCGTTCTTCTACTGCTGTAATTAAATGATAATTGAATAAATGTGTTGCTTTTACAGATTAAAAAGAACATGTTACAGCACATAACATAACTAAATCAAAGAGTCAAAAACACAATTATTGATACCAACCTCAAATGAGGTGCCCACATCATCCGTGTATGTCCTTGACTGATAGCTTCGTAGGATCCTTTCCAGCCAGCAATAGTTCTCCTGAAAGAATAAAGGCAAATCAGTAGAAGCAACAAATTAAAGCACCAATAGTGAAAGAATGCACCCAATTTGTCTCTCTAGTTAACTAGCCAGGTAAATGGGAAACTTAAGTCACAATAGAATCTTTACCTGTAGTCCATTTTCATAGGCCCTTTGCTCAAGTTCAAGCACTGTGGAGACATCCTCATCTGTAGGTCCTTCTTCTTGAAGGCGTAATACCTCATTTAGAGCAAGATCAACCTGCAAAGAAGTTGAATTACCATAAAATACCGATTCAATGATGACAGCGTTTTGATGAAGGAAAAGTTATAGCCACAAAGCACCAACCAGCTTTAAGCAGATGTCAGGATCACAAGAGAAGTTTATGTTTATGTCACCTCTGATATCACCAGTTCTTGAAGGTTTATTACCACCAAGGAATACTGAGACACCAGCAGAATAGATCTGAAGCATGGAGATAACAGTAAATTCACGGCTAGATATAAACTGTCATAATCAAGAATGTAATATGCACACCTGGCCATGCTTGAAACGGAGAATCTGCAATAACTTCGTTTCAAGAAGTTTGCTCAAGAAACCAATGTTGTGAATCTCATCGACCTGCCAGTTAAGTTTTTTAAAAAGAAAGAGATATCTGATTATAGAAAAATTGGAAATCTCTAAAGACCACAGAATGACCAATTATATAACTATCGAAATTTGAACATAAAAGATGACCACAAACCATTATCCCATTCTTCAGCACCACAGGAAAGCTTAACTGCACTGAGCATTGTGCTTCCATCATGGGGCTCCTCACTACTTCTCTAAATAAACCACATTTGTTAGGAGGTATTAGCTATTTAATATAAGCGATTGTATCATAAACGCACAAAACTGAGCAGCACCTCAGATATTTAAAGAAGACTAGGGAAGAGAAGTAAAAACATTGATGTGGAAGAGATTGGGAAGGATGAATAAATTGGATTCATGAGGAAAAATGGACATAAAGAGTTGTTTATTTTTCAAGAAAAGTCTGAACAAGTCAATACGATAAGGAAACTGGATCTACACAATTCTATGCATGTTAGATGTAGATATATCTTTCTCTCCACTAACAGAAACACTACCTAATTATTTTTGTAGGGAAATTAAAAGGCAACCCTTTGAGATCATCACGGTTAAAGTGGAAAATTGGTTCAGGAGGTTTTGGGATTCCACCCTGCAAGCAGAACAAACGAAGGAAAGCAAATGGTTACACTTTAGATAAAATGACATCAAATATTTAAATATCAAATAAAATTGTAACAAATAGTATAAGCTTGATTATAGAGATAGGAATCAATAATTAGTTGTTCATTTTACACTATAAATGTGTACATTCCAGTCCTTTTAAAGGAGTTTCATTCATGTCTGATGGGAGGACATTCAGGTTTTCTAAGAACTTATAGAAGAATCGCAAGTAATTTGTATTGGATCGGCGTGAAGAAGTGTGTTCAGGAATTTGTAAAAGCTTGTGATACTTGTCAGCGCCAGAAATATGCTGCCACATCCCCTGCAGGTTTGCTTCAGCCTTTGCCCATTCCGAATCAAGTTTGGGAAGACATTGCTATGGATTTCATTATCGGGCTCCCTAAATCTAAGGGGTATGAAGCTGTGCTGCTGGTGGTGGACAGATTGTCAAAATATGGCCACTTCATCCTACTAAAACATCCATAAACTGCAAAAACTGTAGCTGAAGTATTGTCAAAGAAGTGGTTCGCTTACATGGAATTCCTCAATCCATCATCAGTGACCGAGACCCTCTGTTTGTTAGTATGTTCTGGAGAGAATTGTTTCGGTTGCAGGGTACAAAGCTGAAAATGAGTTCCGCTTACCATCCAGAAACAGATGAACAAATGGAAGTCTTAAACCGATGTTTGGAGACTTACTTGAGGTGTTTCACTTCCGAGCAGCCTAGAACTTGGTCTTTTTGGATCTCATGGGCAGAATTGTGGTACAACACCACTTTCCATATATCTACGGGTTCAACACCATTTGAGGTGGTTTATGGTAGGAAACCTCCTCTATTGGTGCGATACTCACAAGGGGAAACAAAAGTCGAAGCTGTAGCTCGAGAATTATTGGATAGGGATGAGGCATTGAATCAACTTAAGTACAATCTGATCAAGGCGCAGTAGCAAATGAAGAAACAAGCTGACAAGAAGAGGGCTCCGCAAGCTTTTCAGGTGGGAGAGTGGGTTTTCCTCAAGCTTCGTCCCCATAAGCAAGTGTCGGTAATTAGGCGTATTAATTAGAAGTTATCAGCCAAATTCTTTGGCCCATTTCAGATTGTGGAAAAGTATGGGGCTGTCACCTATAAGCTCCAATTACCCGCCCACTCCAGGATTCATCCGGTATTTCATGTATCCCAACTCAAGAAGGCAGTGGGAAACTATGCCGTGGAAGCTACTCTACCTGAAGGGCTGGAGGTGGAATTGGAAGAGATAATCGAACCAGAACAGGTGTTGGCTAGCAGAGAAATCACTAAGGCAGGGACTTCCATTAGTCAATGGTTGATCCAATGGAAAGGCAAGCCTATGGAGAATACTACATGGGAAGATGAACTGGTTATTCGCAGCCAATTTCCTCAACACAACCTTGGGGACAAGGCTGTTCTTCCAGAGGGGAGCAGTGTTAGGATTGATAGGGATGGGGTTAAAAAGGGGAATAAACCTAGTATATGGAGAGTGTACTCGAGGAGAAAGAAAGAGGGTAGAGGGGGAAGTTAGTTAGTCAGTTAGTCAGTTAGCATGGATGAGTTGGCATAACAAAATGGGGAGAGAGGGTGAGAGGTCTGGTTTTGTGAGGGAGGAAAGGAGGAAGGGAGAGGAGAAGAGAATAGTGACACTATGGGCAGAGAGAATCAATATTCTCCCTGAGGAGCATTTCTAGCTCTGGTATAGATAGTGGTCTGTGGACTATATCTATAAATATCAGTGTTAAAACACTGATTATGTTCAATAATATACTCACCTCTAGTGTTCTAAACTAGAGTTTCTATCATAAGCCTCCTATTAGATGGCAGTACAAGCGTAGAGGGAAGAAGCATGGCCCAAAGGGCAAAGATTTGGGGCACCCGACGCAGAATTAGAAGATTCGGAGTATACCTGCTGACGTGGATAATTTGTTACAATAGAATGATGTGGACAGCAAGCATCACGCAGAGAATGTGCTGAGGTAGTGGGAGATTAATATAAGGTGACAGAGGAAAAAAGGACGAGGGGAAAATTTTGTTAATCAATGGGTTTTCTGGAGAGAATCAACCTCTCAAAATGTTGATAGGAGTGATGCAGCCACTCGAATAGTTGTTTATCCTTTTACATTCAATAAAATCAATTTACAAAGTGACATCTATTACACTGATCTATTGTTCTTGTTCTTGAGTACTGTTTCTTTTGTGTTTGTGGTTGTGCTTGTTCTTCAGTTTTGCAGCCCAGCCCGGTAGGAGCTCTCGGTTCCTATCAACTTATAGTAAAATTTACAGATATTGCATACCTTGTTAATGTCGTAAGCCAGTTTATGTCTTTCCCAATAGTTAACCATTAGGCATCTTTAGATCAAATTCTGTGTTATTTGAAAGAAACACTTGGACGTGGCATTGTCTATAAAAATCATGGACCTGCTCATATTATCCACTTTAGGATATTGTGTTTTTGTTAGATAAAATCCGGTTTCATGGAAGTGTAAGAAGCAAAATGTTGTCTCAAGTTCAAGTGCTAAGTCATAATATCGGGCTATGGTGCAAGCTACATGTGAGATAAAGTGAATCTATCAGTTTTTGATCGAAGTTGGTCTCAAGCCTTTAGTACTAGCAAAACTGTAGTGTGATAACCAAGCTGCCATCCACAATGTGTCTAATCCTATTTTTCATGAAAGAACAAAACCCATAGGAATTGATTGTCTCTTCCTTCGAGAAAATCTACACCAAGGTTTAATTTTCACAAAGTATGTGATAACTAGAGAACAATTCAGTGATATTTTCCCTAAAGCTCTAAATGGGATTCAAGTTAATTATATCTATAACAAGCTGGGCATAATTAATATCTATACACCAACTTGAGAGAAAGTGTTATAGAATATGTAAATATAATTTGAAAATTGTGATTTAGGATTGACTTTACAAAATAAGAAGCTACATCACAATTATTGATTAGAATCAAAACTTTCTTATAGAGGATGACTAAATTCTATATTTATAGGCAACTTGTATCAATGAAACATAGCACAGAAAAATACTTCTATTATCTGTATTTGTTTTTCAAAGACTATGTACAATAGAAGTGTACTTTAGTCATCATTGTCGTTTGTCTTTACCACTCGCACCAATAAAAGTGCCTCTCATTGACAAGCTTCTCCTTGAAGACTAGCCATCAGAAGCTTCACGCGTGAGTTACACATGTTGCATACAAATATCGCATCCTCACCCATGCGCCAATGCGTGATGGCACATGTGCCATCTCCACATCCTCCTATCACTCTCCAACATGACACCTTTCCTCCAACAGTTTCCATGTATTTGGTTCCCTTTATCCCTTCATTGGACCATTGACTGTGGCTGTCTAGTTCTCTTACCACTGGATCCTTTTGAATGAGGTTGTTTGGTTTTGAAGTGAATTAATTGACTGTGGCTAATTGCCTATGCGTTGGGTTTGTAGTACATTAATTAATTGTGGTTGTTTGGGTTTCTTATGGCTGTACATTGGGTCAATATTCTGCCTTGGCTTGATTACCTAATATGACTTTATATAGTCGATGAAAATGGTTATGTTGTCAGGTGTGTGGTTCTTACAATGTCTAAAATCACGAAATATGAGTTGAGTGGTCTCAATTATTTAAGTTGGTGTAAGACTATTAGGATTTATCTAAGGAACATGTTTGAAGACCATCATCTCACTGATGATACACCATTGCCCTATACTCACAAAAATGGCTACAAGATGATGCTCGACTGTTTTTACAAATCCAAAATTTAATTGACAATAAATCTAATCAATCTATATGAATAAGTTAAAGAGAAGATAAAATATTTAGAATTTTTACATTCACAAAAACAAAATATTTCACGTATTTATGAAGTGTATAAGAGATTTTATCGAATTAAACAACAAGACCATTTTCTTCACGCATATTTTATGAATTTCAAAAATATTTATGAACAATTAAATATTTTGTTACCATTCAGTCATGATTTTAAAGTTCAACAAGCTCAATAGGAGCAAATGGCAATTAGGAGTTTTTAAACTGATCTTAACTTTCAATTTGTAAGTTGCTATGTCTCAAATTCTTTCTAGTGCTAAAATTTCTTCCCTATACGAGGTCTTTTACTTGAATTCTCAATGGAAATGTTATGTGCAATTGCCACTTCTAACATTCAAACTTCTAATAGCTTTGGAGTCAAAATAACATATTTGACACTAAAAATCATTTTATAAGAATAATAACATAGGAGAAACAAGAAATTGGGACATAAGAATCATGATGTAGGATGAATTATTTATTAATATTGTCATGACTGGGGTCATACCAAATGCACTTGCCAAAAGCTACTAAATAAATCTCAATGATTTCCTTCCGCTCATATTGCAGGTACTACTACTACACTGAGCTCATCCACTGGTAAAATTTTTGTAGATGAATTCACTAATTCACCCAATACCAAGAAGCATTAAAAAGTTCATCTCACTCTATCACTGCTATTACTAACTTAGGTAACACATCTACACGTCTTCTCTCTTCTTCACAATGAGTCATTTGCCTCCTAACATTTTCTAAAAAGTCTTTTAAGTTAATTTCCATCGTTATACCTTAACATTTTCAAAATGGAACTAATGGCACCCTAAATGCTAAAAAAATTAAAAATTTGACAGTTTCTAGTATGTGGATCATCAATTAAGCCTATGTGATGCCAACTCTAAGCAATGTGGTCGAACCAAATGTTGATGTAATCTTAAAAATGATTTATCTATACATTGGTTAAAGATGTGATTTTTATTTTAACGTTTCACAAAATGTTTAAATAAGCCCTTATTGTCATTTTTGTTACCACTTTTGCTCCTTATTCAGGGTGCAATGAGTACTATTTTAGTAACATTATGGTGCGAAGTGGTACTATAGATAATGGTAGAGACTTACTTAAACCTTTTGTGTTTTTTTTTTTGGAGGTGTAAATAACACCTTTGGAATTCTAGTAGTTAAAAGTATATGACAGGTAATTCTAGTCTCTATTCTACTTTCCAGAAACACACCTCCTTGTCATACTACCTTAACTGGCAAATCTACTTCCTTTCATATTGGTTCTAGCACTATAAACTCACTCCATTATTATCTTTGTCATTAGTCTTGAACCTACCAAGATTTTTCTTTAATTTAATATGTGACTAAACTCACTCATACCCTAAATTGTTGTATCTTATTCTTTCTTGATCATTGTCTTTTTTAAGATCTCATGACAAAGAAGATTATTGGTAAAGGACTTGAACCAAGCGGTCGCTACAATCTAAATACCCAACTGCCAAAACTCATTACTTGTTCCAAGTTTCTTAACTCCCTTTGAAGCTCATTGTAGGTTAGGACATCCCTCTCTACCTCTATTGAAGAAGTCTGTTAGTTTCGTAATGTTTTTGCTTAGATTGTGTCTTGTCAGTTTGCGAAACATCATTATCTATCTTCACTTCCTCGTGTTAGTAAACGAGCTAGCTTTCCTGATGAAAATCAGAACGGTGATTTAGGAGAAATTATTTCCTAATCATAAAATAGGAAACTAAAGGATATCACAGATATTTACTTTAGAAAATTGCTATAAATAGGAGATATTGCTATAAATAGGAAATATTTTAGTTACATAAAATTAGGCTAGGACGTGTATATATATTCAAAGGCACTTGTGCTATTACTTCCTTCTTTATGATATCTAAGACCAGGATGCTGTGAATCATAGTTTCATTTTTTTTCCTGACACTTACTTGGACCGTAACTACCAGCTTAGGCTTTTAGTTAAGTGGTATTAGAGCCTCCCATCTACCCTACGCGTCTCGGGTTCGAACCGCGGCTGTGAAATGGCTCCACTCTGTGAAAAGGAGTGCGAACGGAGCGTGGTGGGATATGGGGATTCTGAGGGGCCGTAACTACCAGCTTAGGCTTTTAGTTAAGTTTTGAAAGAAACAGCTGGATCAAGATCTTTGCGACCACAGACGCGTGAAAAATCATCCCATCAGCACAAATAGCCGACAAAGAAAGAGTAGCTGTCAAAAGAAAAGAAGATTCCCTACCATAATAGAGTGTCTTTTAATTTCAGACGCACACTTGGCGTCTTCTTTATAAAGTGGAATAACTATTATCTCCACCAAGTTTGTTTGATTGTGTCACATGGGTATAATAATTAGCCCATAAGTCAAAAAGAAGATGATAATTGAGTAACTTACATCAATTGTCTACAAGGGGGCCCAGTGAGCACCCAGATTGATGAGTCAGCACTCAATTATTACTTCAAGTTAGAGTCAGAGATTTCTATGCATACTATCATAAGACACATGGGGCAAAGTCGTCTCATTAATTCTGTAGTTTTACTTTTGCAATACTTACAATTATCTTTTCCGATAATGTAATCTGCAATTGGTTGATTATGTACCCATTCATGAGTACATTTTGTCATTTCTTGTGGATGTGTTACATCTTCCAGCCATGCATGTTTTCTTTGCTGGATTTCTCTATTGTCGGTTGTGACTAATAGATATTCCATTGGTTCTATTGTAAGAGTCTTTAATACCGTTGTGTGATCAGGATCTTCTCCTTCTGATATGGATAGTATTCCATCACTATCCTGCTCATTCATATCTACTGAAACCACGTCCCATTCTTCTGGAAGTTGTAATTCATTGATCATTGCGACTCTTGCAATATTCCCCTTTTTATTTTTACAGTCTCGTGAATAATGTCCTACTTCTCCACATGTATAACAGCGACACTTATGAGTAGGAGGTTTTTTTCTTTTGAAAACCCTGATATGAGTATCATGTGGTTTTCCTTTGTAATTTCTTGCCTTTCTGAGACCATATTTTTTGTTTTCTTTGTAATACCCTGGTATAGGTATTTGTTTACATAGAGCATTGAAATCTTTCAATCCTCTTTGCATTGAAGCCTTTTTGCATAATTCCTGCAAATATAACCAAGTAAAATGAACTCGTGGTATAATTCCAATGGTATTACCTGGATGTTTCTTTTTAAATTCTTCTTCTATTTCCTTTCCATAAAGCTCAGGTAGTTTTCTGAAGAATTTTTCTGATAATTCTGGACTCATGTAAGCTCTTCCTGTCTTTGCTGCAATATCCATGTATTCTTCCATGAATTGTGGTAAATGTTGTATTTCTTTGCATGCATTCTTTCCAATTCTGCATATGCTCTTTCTTGAAATGCTGTTGACCCTTGATATGGATCTTCCAAAGTTATCATTCTTCTTATTTGTGAGTAGACGATTTGTGTATCATCAGCTGCTGCTATTAACATCTCATATTCTTGTGGAAAAGTTAATCTCCATTGTTGAAACATTCTTTTCATAACTTCTCCCAGGAGATTTTCGATATAAGTTACCTTGGCTTGGTTGTCTATCCATGTCATCCGGTCTATAAGATTTTTATTATTCGACTCCCATTTGGATATGACATCTTCATATAATGAGACATCCGTTGGCAGAACCAGCATTGATCCTGTTTGTGCTTGTGCCGAGGGTAAGTTCCACTGATTTGAGATATTTAAAATTTTTCCTTTGAAATTTTTCCACCTTTCACGAATTTCTGGTACATTGATTGTTTGTTGTCGTTCTGCTGGTGGATATTGAGGAGGTCCCATCTTTGAATCTGTTGGGACTCGTAATCCTGAGTCAACAACTTGTGAACTTGATGCAGCTGATTTGACTGTATTCGTGAGTATTTCTTGTAGATATGGAGTTTCTTCCAAATCTATTTTTGGCCTTAATTTTGGATAATCCATTTCAGCCATTAAGACTGTTTTTTTTGAGTTTTCATAATACCATGGCCACTCGTCTTCTGATTCTTCATTTTCTTCAAAGGCTAGTATTGTGCCCTTATCATTTTCTTCTTCAAATTCTCCTCCCCAACCATCACATATGACTGGTTCATTGATTTCTTCTGGGACAGTGTATTTTACCCAATATTTAGCATCTCCCAAATGATCCCAAATAATGCCTTTTTCTCGTTCGCTTTGAATAAAATGATCTGGTAATATTCTATTTTTTTTTTAGGGAATCTGGTAATATTCTATTGATATGCCTTTCTTCTTCTTTTATAACTCTATGAGTTATAACCAAAGCTCTTTCAATGTCTGATTCATCTTCATCTTCATATTCTTCTTCAGGCAATTTTCTATTTTCATAATGAATAAATCTGAGACTTACAGATTTATCTTTGTCTTCCCATGTTTGTACATTTTGAGGTGCTTTTATTGCCTCTACTCCTTCTGGTGGCTTTATCTTCCATAATTCACCATTGAAAGGTTGTGAAGAATATTCTTTTCCTGCTATTGCTTTGACACCATTTGTTGAGAGGAATTCTAGCAAATTTTCATTTCTGAATTTGAATGATGCAGCACTTGTGTTAGTTAGCCTTGCTACCACTCCTCGAGTGATTAGTAAATTTGCTTCACCTGCTACCCATGATTCATAACCTTTGGTCTTAATCACGATTTCCATTTGCTTATAGAAATCTGTGATAGTCATCATTTGTTCTGGCAGGAAATAAACTAACTCTGTTCCATTGGACAAATCAATTTCCATTTGTCCAAGTATACCTCTTTCATCACTTCCCCATCTTTTGTCTCTTATGACAATAAGAACTTTGACTCCGGCATATTTTCTGTGTAATGCAAAGATTCTTATCATAATCATACCAAGATGAATATGATCTAATCCTTACATTTTTATCCTTTGATATGATTCTTTCATGATTAATGGCATTTCTTTTTGGGTATCTCCTGTAATTAGAGCCCTTTCTTCTGAGTAGTGCTGATATACTTTATTCTTTGGCTCATTCCAATTTGTTGCATATAATACCTCTGCTGGGACCATTGCTGCCCTCTTCTAATTTGAAAGTTGAAGTTGATAATTTGGATCAAGATTCATTTCTAATGTTCTTCTTTTATTGCTATTCCCCGTTATACGGTTTATAGCATTTTTTGTTGCTTGACGATATCTATGATAATCTCGAATTCTATCATCAATTGTTGTCATTGCTTCATTTCTTTCTGTATCTTTGACTGGAATTAAACCCTTATTTCTTTCTTCAGCAGATCTGGGTCCTTCAAATGATATTCTTGGTCTAGTTCCACTTGTACTTGGTTGACTCATTTTGATAATTTTGCCTTTTCCGACTCAAAAATTTCTTGAGGATTTCTGAAGAAGTATGATTTTCTAATTACAGCCGGTGGTGCTGTTTCTCCTTTTTTTGTGATTTTAATTCTGTTGACTTCTTGAATTAATTTTTCAAGAGCCTCTTGAAATTGCGGATTTTCCTTTGATGTTTTGATCAAATTATCTTCCAATCTCGCAACCTTTGTTTCCAAGACTTCTAATTTCTTTAGTGCTTTTATCAACAGATAAATTGCACTGTTGTTTTGTTTTATGATGCTTGTAATTCCTTTTGTTACTATCTCAGGTTCCTGTATTTTCCTGAATCCTTCTGCTGGGATTCCTAGGAGCTCGGTTGTTGATAATGCTTCTTTATATTCTTCGTCACCAGCGGCGACCAAATAGGACATCAAATCTTTTGGTATAACTGTTCCAAAAGATCTTCAACTCTTTTGATTTTCTGTTCCAATTGTATAGACAATTGAATAGCTTCCTTTTCAATTTTCTTTGGTTGATCAACTATGGAGTTGATTAATTCAACCACTTCACTTTTTGTTGGTATTCTTCGGATTTTCTTTTCAATGCTTTCAATGGATCAAACTTTTTCTTCAAGATTATGCAAATGTTTTAAGCAAACTTTGGAAAGTAAAACAAGATGGTCATAAATAACACTAACGTTATGCAAGGTATTTAATTGCAAATCACACAATAAGTTCAACTGTTTATTTTCAGAATGATAAAGATGTTTAAAACCCTTTTTATAACAAGAAAATTCTATTCCTTCAATAGATTCTGTTTCAAATTTTGGCTCAACAGCTAAGTCCAGATATTCCAAGATTTTTCTATTTTGCCAATACCTATTAATTGATTGCTGAAATCTTTCACTCATTACCTTTTAACTAACTTAATAAGTGCTTTCCCGTTTTGGAATTTGAACTCAATTTCCCCTCACATGCCTCTCTTTGGCTTCAATTGGGTACTCTACTTTTGTTCTTTCCATATCCTCACGGCGTAGTCACTTACTTTATTAATTGAAAGGAACGAGTTACAAACTTCAACTAACAAGTGGTATCATCAAAGACTGATAATATCTAAGTCTTCTACGAATGTATATGAGATCCTGTTTACACTCATAGATGAGATATTTCGTTTCTCCCAACAAATAATAAGCTTCTTGCCTAATGGCTTCAGCTTCTCTGAACTGGGGATGATTCTTGTCTTTGGTAAGATTTGGATCAAAAAGTGTTTGCCTATATTCTTCTACTCTCTTCTCATTTCTCTCTATGATATCTTGGAGTATTTGAATATGACGATTCTCTTCCTTGATCAAGAATTTTATGCTCTTAATTCTTTGGAAATATCCGGCCATGCTATTTTACCAAAACTTCGATCCATGGAAGAAATATAACTTAAATGTTATAAAAATGGAAATAAACAAATTAATCAAACTTAATATAATCAGCTAAACTTAAATAGTTTAGTTACTCATACCTTAGCTCTGATACCAATATGAGAGTTAGTTCCCAGATGAGTGTTCTTGCAAGACACTGTTATAATTCCTATATAACTAGTGCGGATTATTGCAGAGAGTAACACAGAGTTGATAAAACGAAAATTTTATTTGCAAACTGATGATTTTTACAGAGGATATAAGAGTTTCGGAGTATTTTGGGTTACTTCCGATGTGCTCTTTTGTTACAATTGAGACTCCTTATATCGAAATCTCTGACTCTAACTTGAAGTAATAATTGAGTGCTGACTCATCAATCCAGGTGCTCACTGGGCCCTCGTAGACAATTGATGTAAGTTACTCAATTATCATCTTCTTTTTGACTTATGGGCTAATTATTATACCCATGTGACACAATCAAACAAACTTGGTGGAGATAATAGTTATTCCACTTTATAAAGAAGACGCCAAGTGTGCGTCTGAAATTAAAAGACACTCTATTATGGTAGGGAATCTTCTTTTCTTTTGACAGCTACTCTTTCTTTGTCGGCTATTTGTGCTGATGGGATGATTTTTCACGCGTCTGTGGTCGCAAAGATCTTGATCCAGCTGTTTCTTTCTTTTGAAACCTAGGGTTTCATTTTTCTTCATCTGATTCTTGATCCAGATAGACTTGATAAATTCCTTGACCTTGTTGGCTGAACTGTTCTGGTTCCTGTTCTTCTTCTTCCTGATTTTGTTTTTGCTTTTCCTTCTGTAATTCCTGAATTGTTTCCAGATATTCATCTATTTCTTGTTGTAACCGAATTATTTCCTGGTCATATACTTCAGACAGTGGGCCTTCTCGAGGTTCTTTTTCAACAAATATTTCTTCATCATAGCTAATATCAACATTCTGAAGAATATAATCCAAAGCATCGTTAAAGGCATAAAATCCTTTATAATGTGGTTTGGCCAACTTGTTCACCTTTCTCATCAAAGTTGAATAATAGCAATAGATTCCACGATCAGGACCATTAACCAATGTATAATAAGAATAATTCTTACCAGCAGGTGGTGACATGATTTTGCTGAAGTAATATTGAAGAGCACAACATGCTCTATGTTTTTGTCCACTACTGTTTGCTTTCCAGATTGCATCAAGTAAACATTTCTGCTGTTTATCCAATGGCAGATTCTCTAATGGTCTGTATGCTTTTGGATCTTTTGGATCCAAAATTGGTAACTGTGTTTTACCAAATCGACAATATTCTTCCTCATGTTTGACCGGTGAGGACCGTTTCTTTGTTGGGCTAATTGCCCTATTTACCAGGTCATCTATTCGAACATTTCCTGCAAGGTTGCCCTTAGCAGGTTTTGAGCTGGTACCTTTTTCTTTTCTGGCAATTCTTCTAGTTCTTTCAGAGCTTGCGGTAGATTTCTCAGTATCTGATTCTGTTTCTCTTTCAAACTGTCTTTTGTACAGATCATTGAGTGTAACATATGGTTTGGTATATCTGTTTCCTCTTCGTTCTTCTCGCATAATCTGCTTATCTTTTTTGTCCATGTAGTTGTTGCAATTTTTGAAGTAATTATGGATAATTGATCTGCAAGAATATTTTTTCTTCCGTCAATATGCTCAAGGACTATGTTTACACCTGTACCTGTAAGAAAATCAACAAAGTTAATCCACCTAACTCGAGAGGGTTTATTCTGTGATTGCTTGTTATAAAAGCTAATAATAGCTTGGCAATCAGTTCTTAAAGTGATTTCTTTTTTATCCAGATAGTGGATCTTAAAGGAATTTAAAGTGTTTATGCAAGCTGCTATTTCTGCATCAATTGTTGATTTTATGACGTCAAACTTTGCACTTGCATATGCAAACACTTGTTCCTCTGCTTTTGAACTTCCTTTATTTTTCTTCCACTTGGCAATACCTCCCCATCCTTCCATACATCCGTCAGCTTCAATAATTATGTATGCTCCGGGCTGTGGTAATTGCAACTCGGGTAAATTGTTGTCAAGGCCTTTATTTTTCTGACTAGTTCCCAATCCATTAAGTTTATTCTTTTATCCGCATTTGGTGCAGTTTTGTTGTACAGTGGTCCAACTAATATTCCAAGTTTTGGAATATAACTGCGTGCGTAATTTAGAATCCCAAGCCATGATCTTAATCCTTTCTTCTCTTTGAGCTGTTCTTCTGGAAATTTTGATAATTTCTTTATGATATGTGGCTGAAGTTTAATTTTTCTATTTCCAATGGTTGCACCAAGAAATTCAACTTCAGATACTCCCACTATCATTTTTTCTTTTGATAGGACTAAGCCATATCGTTTACAGATATCAAAAAATATCTGTAAATGCTTCTTATGATCATGTTCCGAATCTGAAAAGATTAAAATATCATCAATGTAAGCTGCTATGTACCTTTCATGTCCTCGGAAACATTGATCCATTTTTCTTTGAAATATTGCTGGAGCATTTTTTAACCCAAATGGCATAACAAGCCATTCATATAATCCATCAGGAACAATAAAGGCAGTCCAAGGGATTGAGTCTGGATCCATTGCTATTTGATGAAATCCACTCTTCAAGTCAAACTTGCTGTAAATTTGACTATTCCCTATTTTTTTAATGATTGTGTTGATACCTGGTAATGAGTATTGATCTTTGTAGGTATTTTCGTTGAGTTTGCGATAATCAAAGACCATTCGTTCCTTTCCATGCTTTGTTTCTCCAGTCTTGGGATCTATTGTTGTTCCTGAATATACCATCATTGCCATAGTTCGATGTCTTGATGCAGATGGTCTTATAACTCCTAGATCCAGTAATGCTTGTACATGTTTTCTGAATTGGGCCTCCATTAAGGGCGTAACATGCTTTAAGGGCTTATCCTGAATAGTTAAATCCAGATTTATGATCTCTATTTTACATAATAATCCATTTTTAGCCCAGTGCTTTTGAGGATCTTTACCAATATACTCCAACAACTCCATTTCTGTGAGACATTTCTGAATTTCTTTTGAGTATTGCGATATACTCTTTCCAATATTAAAATATACCATATCTTTTATGGTATAGTATTCATCTGCCTCAATTTCTAATTCAGGTATAGCCATAGTAGCTATCCTTATTTCTGTACTTGTCGAGACCTTTGACAAGTTTTTATAGAATGTAACCGTATTCCCTTCCAGTCGTATTCCTCCCTGCTGTTTCAATGGTGAATTATGGAAGATAAAGCCACCAGAAGGAATGGAAGCAATAAGAGCACCTCAAAAGGTACAAACATGGGAAAACAAAGATAAATCTGTAAATCTCAGATTTACTCATTATGAAAACAGAAAATTGCCTGAAGAAGAATATGAAGATGAAGATGAATCAGAAATTGAAAGAGCTTTGGTTATAACTCATCGAGTTATAAAAGAAGAAGAAAGGCATATCAATAGAATATTACCTGACCATTTTATCCAAAGTGAACGAGAAAAAGGCATTATTCTATCTCCCTTCCATAAAGCTCAGGTAATGCTATACTATCCATATCAGAAGGAGAAGATCCTGATTTTCTCCTTTGCCTCCTCTGGGATTGCATCTATTTTGACACAACATTTTGTAGCTCCAGTGTCCAGAATTGCCCTTAATTGAAAATTCTTACATCCTGAAATTTTGAACTGTATGACAAAATTATATAGCTGATTATTGATCCTTCCTTTTGGTATTCCAGCTTTATTATCTGTAATAGCAAGTACATTTGCTTTTTCTTTTGATTGTTTAAAGAGAACAAATATTGGTTTTACCAACAGACGTCTCTTTATATGAAGATGTTATATCCAGATGGGAGTCAAATAATAAAAACCTTATAGTAAGGCTCTCCCAAAGACATTGAGGTCTCCCTAGTATTCTTATCTCTTTGAGTCACCATTCACAAGGCTTGGGATTTTGATTGTGAATTAGAGTGAATAATTATGGTAGCTGCTCATAACATAGAAAAAGGGCAAATTCGAGCTACTTGGAGCTATTAGAGCATAAGGTGGACTTGTAAAGTAAGCACAAGAGAAAAGAACTTGTCAAGTTTGAGGTAAGGTCTCACCATACCTTCCAACACAAACAGTGTCCAAGGTAGTGAGAAAACATTTAGTCAAGTTACGTATAAAATATTCCAATAGGTGAAAGACCAAATCTTGATAAACCATATTCAAAGCACTTATATCTTTTCTTTAGCTTCAGAACGGTCTCTCTCCTAATTTCCTAAGCTAACCATAACGGTGACTAATGGAGGAATGTAGTTTCAAAACATGTGTTTGCACTTCCCAACTAGAAACATTTGAACTTTACTTACTTATTAATGCTTAAGCTCTTTGTTAAGTCCATTGTCAATGTTGCTCTATTGCTGTATGTTTTGTCATTGTAATATCCTTTACAAAGATTGCTTGCACCTATAAATTCTTTTTTAAATGAATTATTTAATTTTCAAAAGATAATTAAATGATTTTAATTTTTGTTTGAAAAATAGAAACTAAAATTAGAAAATAAAACAAAAATAGAAGTAAAAACAGACAATTCCTTAATGTAAAAAAACTATCTGGCCATTATTTTTATAGCATTCATGGCCATTAAAGACAATATTAAAAAAAATAAAAATCTACTTTTATATATAAATATTTTAAAAAAATTAATATGTCTAAAAATATGTTTAATAGAGTTATTAAATTAATTTTTAAATTATAATTATAATTTTAAAAAATTATTCACAGCTGAATACCAATGTTAAAACCAATAGGAACAGTAGGACATCCCCAGGCATATGTACAGGAACAAAACCATGTAGAACAACCCCATAGTTATCTTTAGGCTACAAACCCTTGAATCATTACATATTTAGAAGTAGAACAACCGCTTGTCCTATGCTGATTTCATTATTTTTGCATCCATTTCTGTTCGATCTGCTCCATCTCTTAGGACTTAGAAGACCAAAAGAAAAAGGGTTATATTTCGAATTGCGTACATAGAGGATTCTGAAATTCCTGATCGAAAATGATTGCTCCTATATTACCAGTGATTCCTTACGGCTATGGTTAATATTCAGTTATAGCCTGATTCCCAGGAACATAGAAACGAGAAACTACGTACAACCCGGCATTTTCCTCGTCGCAAGTTAGAAGTTATGGAGTTTTGAAGAAGATACAGTTGATTGGGGTAGAGAAAATTTCCCAATTTGTAATTTTTCTGAGTTGCAGATAATGAGTAGAGATGACGATGACCCAGGAGAAAAGGGAGGGTCTAACTCACCGGCAACGGCGGTGCGACACCAATGGTTGACGAATTTTCAAAGGGATCTCATGGCGGGGGCGGTGATGGGTGGGATAGTGCATACCATTGTTGCCCCAATAGAGAGGGCTAAGTTATTGCTTCAGACCCAAGAGAGCAATCTGGCCATTGTGGGTAGGGGGCGTCAGAAGTTCAAGGGCATGGTTGATTGCATTGTACGAACCGTCAAAGAAGAAGGCATTTTGTCTCTCTGGAGAGGCAACGGTAGTAGCGTCCTTCGCTATTATCCTTCTGTCGCTCTCAATTTCTCTCTCAAGGTACCAGTATATGTCGTATAATTGGATGTTACTTGTTGTACATGCATTCTTTGGTTTTGCATTCAAGATGATTGATAAAGTGTCTCACTAGTTTTACATTCGTTTAAGGGGTCCTTTCTTTTTTTTTTAAAGCTTTCGGAATTTTCATTTGCTACTTTTGATGGAAAAAAAACAAGTAGTTAATCCACATTAAACAAGTTAATCACTTTGCTTTTATAAATCAAGAGAAGGGAGACGTCCATTATTTTCATTTCAGTTGATATAAGAGAAATGTGACAATAGATTACAGACTTTGTATTTTCCATTAGAATTCATGCAAAATTTCATATTGGTGATTGTGGTTTTTTTTTTTTGGGATGTTTGAGTGGTCTTACATGTTGAATTGAACGGATTTGCAAACTGGTGTCTGTCTCATTAGGTGTTAGCTTTTCTCTGATATCAACATGACAACTATTGAGTTGTGCTAATATATGTAGTAATTTTGTTTTCCTATTTTGTTATATTTCTATTTTGTCAATAATTGGTGGTCGATTTTTAGTGAAAGTGTCCCTTGTATGTTTCTAAGTAGTAGCAGGGGAAAAGGTGAGTAAGGTAGACATTTCCTGAAGCAGTAAATAAAGTGACTGCACTATAATCCAAGGAGCAGAACCTTTGGATATTATTCTGGATTTTGTTTTTGGTGGCAATGGGGAGGAGTCTTGAAGGCTTTGGTGATTGAATAGCAGCGTTATGGGAAGATAAATTTTGAGATTGGTTTAGACTTACAAGACAAGGAAGTTTGTGGAAAGATGCTGAAAGTGATACTTTTTCATTATTTATTACAACTTTAACAAGCTCTTAGACATTTTATTCTCGTGAATCAAAGCTTTTGATTGTTCTTGAAATTATTTAAAACTAATTTAAGTTGGATATTCATATATTTGGATTCAAAGATTTTGGGAGCTATTGATTTGATATGTTTACCGAAAATTATCTCCTTAAAAATGGCTTAGGTATTAAATATATGCTCATACCATGTTAACATGCAATAAGCCCAAAAGTCTGTTTGAACCCTATAATATTACAAATTTAATGTTTCAAGTTAAGCAGCCATATTATATATTATTAACTGTTACTATTTTCCTAAAAAATGACTGACCTGTTTCTGTTTTTTCCACCACTGCCTATTTTTAATCCTGTAGTGATGTTAAAACACCCTGTTTATTATTGTTGTTCATAGTTACTTTGTTCAAGGAACCATCTAGATTTGACGTCCAATTGTGGATTGTTTTAAGTCTGACAACCTGCTGTGTTATTGCCTCCAATAATATCTCAATTGTTTATTTTGAGATTAATTTTTTATGCAATTTAAAATGCCGATTCATGATAACCAATTCTTTCCAATGAAGATATAGGATGGAAATGTCGATTAGATTACTGGCCACAATAGGTGCTGGATGCATCTAATTCCAAAAGTTATCGTTTAGCACTAATTATTATTTCAAGAGATGAACTTCAGATAACTATTTTAAGTCAGGTACTATTAATATTCCTGGACCTATGGTGAGAAGAAAGGCTTCTGTCTCTGATTGTACATGGTTCATTCAAGGGATTAATGAGTCACTCTTAAATTGTAGCTTGCAGGATATGGGAACTGACAAATAACTTGAATTTGGTAATAGTTTCCAGATGAAGGAGATATCTGCTGAAATAGCTAAAGCAAAATTGCTCATCACAATCTTACAATGTAAGGAACTAGAATTGACTTGGCTTTATGTTTGATATCATGAGTGGTAGCCATGTTTGGTAAGGTTCGAATTTTCACAATTGAAATACTATAAACCTGAAGTAAGAGATGCAATAGAAATATTGCACACAGGAAAAGGAAGTGAAAGGAAGGTAGTCACACCAGATGGTACATAGAGCTCCAAAAAATTCATTGTAAGAGCACTGATATAATTTGTGATGTGAAAGCTAAGCCTGCTATGTTGATTAAATTGAATTTTTAATGCACTGGAACCCAACCAATGGTCAAGCAACCTCAAATTTCTGACATCAAGTGTCGTATACTAAAGTATAGGTTGGAGATGGTGTTGCTGCCATAGTGCTTTCCTGTGAGGCTGCGACTTCTCTTATGGTTTACTAACTTGAATGTCCTAGGAATCAGTGGTTGAATTAATTGCTATATAATTATCTGTTAGTCGCCTTTTGAGCTTGGTATTTTTCCTTCTAGTTCAAATTAAACTTTTAGGTGTTGGTGATGTTCTTATTTTTCTCTTTAGAGTCACCGATGTAAGATCAAAGAAATAGACCAACATGTTATCCATTAGATTGTAATTTGTGACATCATGGCATCTTCCCTAGCTGAGAGTTTATAAGGTTGGATTCTTAAGATAGTAAAAATGACCTTCGAGGTTATACTTGTAGCTGAAGTTAGTAAAAATGACCTTCGAGGTTATACTTGTAGCTGAAGTTAACACCGTGCCTGGTATCAATACTGTTATAGGAGCAAATTTTTAGAATCAAATCCAAATAGCCTTTCTAAATCTAAATTGACTTTAGATTTGGAAATTACCTTTTCTGATTATTGTGGGATATTTCCAATTAAATAAGGAATTTTTTTATTTGATGGTTAAATGGTCTTAATTAATCCTGCAGGATCTCTATAGAGACATATTGAGAAGTGGCAATGCTCAGGACGGTCGTTTTCCTTCTGGTATACCTGCAAACTTCATCGCTGGGGCTGCAGCTGGCTGTACAACATTAATCTTAATCTACCCACTTGATATTGCACACACCCGCCTTGCAGCTGACATTGGAAGAACTGATGTTCGCCAATTTAGAGGTATTTACCATTTCTTGACTACCATATGCAAGAAGGATGGCATTCGAGGAGTTTACAGAGGGCTTCCTGCGTCTCTCCAAGGGATGGTTTTTCACAGGGGTCTATATTTTGGAGGCTTTGATACAATGAAGGAGATTTTGACTGAGGAAGGTAATTGTGATTTGGCATTGTGGAAGCGATGGGTTATGGCTCAGGCAGTTACAACTTCTGCGGGGTTTTTGTCATATCCTTTGGATACAGTTCGGAGGAGGATGATGATGCAGTCTGGGCTAGAACAGCCAATGTACTATAGTACGCTTGATTGTTGGAAGAAAATTTATAGCACTGAAGGGGTGGCTTCATTTTATCGTGGGGCAATGTCAAATATGTTTCGAAGTACGGGTGCGGCTGCTATCTTGGTTTTGTATGATGAGGTGAAGAAATTTATGAAATGGGGTGGGCTATAGCATGAGTAGTTTCTGCTACTGAGCAGCGGATTAGGGTAGAGTGAAGTCGCGATATTGTAAAGTGCGAATGTTTTACACACAAAAATTTACAACACTAGAGGATATTTGAGTTGCCAGCTGAATTTTAGTAGCTCTGATGATTTTTCCATGACAAATAAAAGAGCAGGTTTTGGTTCATGTAAACGCATCCCAGCTTATTGACTGATATATTCCTGATGCTTCCTGTTTCAGTATTCTGTATTCCAGTTTGGTTCAAGCACATGCGAGAGAGAGTGGTGCTGCTGGCCACTCGTCATTAAACTTCCAATTGGCCTAGCATATCAAGTTTCATGGGTTTGAATAAAGGTAGCAAAAAACAGTAGAAATTAAGGAAGGTTCAGAGCAAAATGGAAGATAATCGGTAAGCAAACTCTCAAGAATTTAATTACCATGTGGGAAGCCAAAAGAACTGGAATATAGATTTGTTCGTGATCTCCACACCAAATTCTTTGCATATCCATAAATTAAAATTTAAAAAAAAACTAAGTTTACTCTATCTGTTTTATTTGTTGCCTCTTCTTCCATTCCCGACTGATTGGCTAGTGATAATTATTCTTATTCTTTTCGAATAATCTTTTTAATTTTAAAATCAAGTGTCAGTATTATAATTACTCATAACTCGATGCCTATTTTTAATATTTCCTTGAAATGAAGCACCAGAAATATACACCCTAAATCCTTCTTTCAAAGCCCACATTTGTGCAAGCACACCTCTTTAATTTAATAGTAATATAAAGAACATTCAGATTTTGTGCACCACATTACCAAAACTTTCGTTACCATCTGATGAAGATGATTTAATATCATGTCTAATAATAATGTTGTTGTACATTTTTTTAATGGTTATATAAAGAAAATCTAGAGTGGAGTACTAAAAAAATAGAACATGATGATTTTAATATTGAGATTATCAAATTTAATAATAATGTTCTTGTAGATTTGTTTAACTAGAGTTGGTCAATTTCAAAGAAGAAATATTTAATTTATTAGAACAAATATTCGAAGATATCGATAATTGTTAAGTGCAAATCAAAGATTTACTAGATATTGCGAACTTCAACTTCGTACAAAAAGAAGTTGCATAGCTACTTCTTTCATTTTGCCATATATGGCAAGGTAAGACTAACCATTACAATTGTTCATAACAAAAACTTTATAGCCTAATCAATAAGGCTAAGATAGTTTAAGATGCATCTTCCATGGGCTCTTCTTCCCCAATAAAAGAATTTATTAGTCAGCAAATTAAGCCAAAAAGAGGTTACTCTTGATAATATCTCTCTAAAACGTGATATCATGCGCAAATTGAGAATACAAAGAAATATCATGATTAATAGTCTTCCAAAAGGTCATCTTGTTATTCAAGCGCCTTATGAGGTAATGAGAGATTTTACAAAATATCAATACCTGCTATATTGATTTTTTTTCTATAGTACATCCTAGGTTGAATTTTTTACAAGGCATTTAGCCTTAAACTATTCGAGATTGGTATGATTTTGGAATGATAAATGCTATATACTTTGACTAACCCATAGTTTCCTAAGATATCATTACTTACTAGATGGATTCAAAAAAGGGTTAAGGAATATTATCTAAATAATCCTATAATGACTCTGAAAGATACCTTGGTATTAAAGATATTATCTACTAATCCAAATTTTTATGAAGCTGAATGATATGATGCTTATCATTTCATTATTTCGCAAAATGCAGAACAAGCTCTCATTATAGTGGATATTAAGTTAAGAAAAGAATTTTCTAGATGCATCGAAAGTGATATCCATTACAGAGAGGAATCAGGATGAGAATCGTTATTTTTGACATAGAGGCAACTTTTAAAAAGGGATTTCGAATCTATGCGAGAAAAAGAATTTTTTCTTCTTTAATGATAGCCCCAGCTAAAAAAGCATCGTTGACTGCTAAAAATTTTGTAAAAATGAAGATAAAAATGATTGAAAGAAGCAAAATAAGATCTAGTCCTGAAGCACAGAAAAGATTTCGTCATCTTCATAAACATGCAGAAAATATATGTCCTTCTTGGACAAGTGGTTGGAAGACATTTAAAGGAACAGATAAAGCTAAAGCATATGGTAATGATGATTCTGAATCAGAAAGATAAGCAGATAATATGAAAATCTCTCCAACAACTTAGATAAAAGAGAATCCACAATCGATAACAAAAAATCTATTTTCTGAAAAAAAAAAAAAAGTTGATAAGATGTAAATTTTGTTAAAGTCTAGAAGCCAGACTTCAATTTTATGTGTATAAATAAACCCCTTCGGATATAACAGGGGCATTAAGCAATCTCTATAGACCTCATCTTTTTAATATCTTTTACAATGAAATAAAAAATTTCTCCTTTCTACATATACAATTTACAACTTTTATTTTAAAATGGTTGAAAGAAAATAATAGCCAAATACATAAATAAATAATTGCATAAAAATAAAATAAAAAAACTCAAAATAGAATAAAGATAAAAGTAAGTAACTAAATAAATAGACAAGAAAAACAAATGAGTAAATAAAACAAGCAAGCAATTGAAAAAGAAAAAGAAAAGAATACGAAATAAATAAATCAAATAACTAAAGGAGCAATTATTGCAAGCAAAAGTCTTTAGGTTAATTAAAAGATATACAAATTGAAAGAAAAAGGTCAAAAGTCCCATGAAAAGAGAATGACCTCTCTATATGGGGTCCTCTACCTATATTTTAGTTTGCTAAAGTTTCCTATTGAGAGCTATGTCCTTGATAAGCTCTAATAGGGTCATATCGTTCTTACTCCCTTTTTTTTTGGTTTTTCCTCTTCTCTTTTTACAACTCTTAAGTATAATCTTCTCGTATCTTCTCATTAGGATGTCATAATGTCTTCTTTTAACATTTTAAAAGCACATAAGCCTTGTCTCCCCTAATTCACTTTCAATGTTAGCCTTAACTTGTCTCTTATCATTACATTTCTAACATTATCTCTTTTTGTAAGGTTGCATATCTAATAGAGGATCCTCATCTCTACCAAGTACCACCATTAGCTTTTGATTATGCACATATATGATGGGCCAACACTCTACCTCACAGAACATGGCCGACCTAATTTCTCAATGGTAGAATTCAGCTTTTAACTTAAATGGTATCTTCTTGTCATATAAAACTCCTGAGGCTCCCCTCCACTTAAATCATCCTAATTTGATATGGTGAATTATGTCATCCTCTATCTCCTTACTAGTTTAGATGATGAATCCATGGTACTTTTTTTTTTTGAAGGTAAACAATACGAACGCAAAGTAAAAGGTTGAATGGAGAGGCATCGAAATTAACCCAAGCCAACAGGCTTACCCCGTACACCCAGAACCTACTAGCCTTTCTCTAACAACAGCAAGAGCAACAGAGTTATCTGAATTTAAAATAGAATCTAAACAAGAGGGACGAACATTCCAATATTGTGGGTTTGCATGTAATAAGGCCACCCTAGCTAGTGAATGAGCCGCCTTATTGGCAATCCTACGCGTCCATTGAAATGACAAGTGAAGGAAATGTCGCTTGAAAGATAGACAGTCAAGAGCCAAAATTCCACTCTCAGATCGATGTGCTGAAGGAACTCGAATTGTTTGAACAGCCGTCAAACAATCAGACTCCACAATAACCTTGTCAAAATGTTGTGCTTTTAACCAAGATAAAGCTTCCCTTATCGACATAAGTTCAGCAAGGACTGGATCATACGTGACAGGATAATGACCTGATAAAGCAGCCACGAAATGTCCTCGACTATCCCTGAGCACCGCTGCAAATCCCGTGGCCTTCTTGTCTCTAAAAACTGCCGCATCCACATTGCACTTTAAATAGCCTTCCTGGGGTCTAACCCAAGTGGAAACGTTTGCGCTTGAAGCTCCAGTCCTGGTGTTGGCCTTCGCAAAGGTGTCCTTCGCCTCTTGCCAGTCGTTGAGGAAACTATCCACAAACGTCGCTATCACCCAGGGAGAGCTAGACTTCCCTTGCCATACACGAATATTGCGGTGAAACCATACACTCCATATCATCGTCAACAAACGGTATATACCAGGAGCCGATTGGGAACTTAAAATATGCTGTACGTAGGATGCAAGGCCATTGCTTGGGCGACGGCAACCCATCGAAGACCATACTGCTTCAGCTATTGAACAGTCCATCAGAACATGATTCATATCTTCCGTATGGCCACAGACATCACATGCGGTATTAATCATGATACCCTTCCGGCGAAGACGATCTTTATAAGGGAGGAAGTCACGAAGACAACGCCAAGTAAAATCCTTAATCTTTGGGGGAATAGCCAGATTCCATATACGGTTCCATGGACCATTCATGAACAAGCTAGCAACATCAGTATACAAATTAAGTGCCATTTTATAACCAGTTTTTACCGAGTATGACCCATCCGGACTATAGTGCCATATCAACTGATCTGAAGGTTTTGAGACAGCAATTGGGACCTTGGAAACCCGATCCACATCATAAGGAGTAAGTAGTCCTTCCAACATTTGTACATCCCAACCAGATCCATCCTCCTTAATCAAGTCGCTCACAGTAATGTTTCCAAGATCCGAAATAATTGGGGAAGTAACATAAAAGTTGTTTGTTTCCGGTATCCATGGGTCTGTAAAAACCTTGATTAAAGTTCCGTCTCCCACCCTCCATCGAACCCCTTGACGTAATATATCCTTGGCCGCGTAGATACTTTTCCAGATAAAACTAGAATTGGCGCGATCTCTGGCCTCCAAAAAGCTACATGAGGGGAAATATTTGGCTTTAAAAATTTTACTTGGGAGA
>JANVCQ010000231.1:12772818-12794163 GCA_025531925.1 Erythroxylum plowmanianum
ATAAAGGCAGTCCAAGGGATTGAGTCTGGATCCATTGCTATTTGATGAAATCCACTCTTCAAGTCAAACTTGCTGTAGATTTGATTGTTCCCTATTTTTTTAATGATTGTGTTGATACCTGGTAATGAGTATTGATCTATGTAGGTATTTTCATTGAGCTTGCGATAATCAAAGACCATTCGTTCCTTTCCATGCTTTGTTTCTCCAGTCTTTGGATCTATTATTGTTCCCGAGTAAACCATCATTGCCATAGTTCGATGTCTTGATGTAGATGGCCTTATAACTCCTAGATCCAATAATGCTTGTACATGTTTTCTGAATTGGGCTTCCATCAATGGTGTAACATGCTTTAAGGGCTTATCCTGAATAGTTAAATCAGGATTTATGATCTCTATTTTACATAGTAATCCATTTTTAGCCCAATGCTTTTGTGGATTTTTACCAATGTACTCCATCTGCTCCATTTCTTTGAGACATTCATGAATTTCTTTTGAGTATTGTGGTATACTCTTTCCAATATTAAAATATACCATATCTTTTATGGTATAGTATTCATCTGTCTCAATTTCTAATTCAGGTATAGCCATAGTAGCTATCCTTATTTCTGTACTTGTCGAGACTTTTGACAAGTTTTTATAGAATGTAACCGTATTTCCTTCCAATTGTATTCCTCCTTGCTGTGCTCTTAGGAAGTTACATCCTATAATAAACTGAATACCATCTTGTGTATTCATTGGTACACAGAAGGTGAAAGGTATTCTGTAGGTATTTTCTCCAATAATCATAATCCCATTTTTCAGTTTCCATTCAGATTTGAATATGGAATTGATTCCATATATTTCCATTGCATAACTGATTTTTTCTTTTGCCTCTTCTGGGATTGCATCTATTTTGACACAACATTTTGTAGCTCCGGTATCCAGAATTGCTCTTAACTGAAAATTCTTACATCCTGGAATTTTGAACTGTATGTCAAAATTATATAGCTGATTATTGATCCTTCCTTTTGGCATTCCAGCTTTATCATCTGTAATAGCAAGTACATTTACTTTTTCTTTTGATTGTTTAAAAAGAACAATCTTTCCTTTTTCTTTTTCTTTGTCAAGTGGACTTGATTTTCTTTCTGTTTCAGTTAAATTTTTATCTAACTGAATTTGTGGAACAAAATATGACTCAAATATTATCTGAGCTATTGCATCACCAATATCCACAAAGTATTCAGTAGGATTTGTATTTACCAGGATAACGTAGATTGTGCCCTTGTAATCTGTATCAACGACCCCTGCAGCTACATCTATTCCTCTGATTGCAATTGATGATTTTCTAGCTATTCTTCCATAAATTCCTGGTTGCTCTATTTCCAATTGTATTCCTGTTGAAATAGATCTTCGTTGGAATGCTGGGATTACTGTACATTTCAACTAAAAGCCTAAGCTTGTAGTGACGGCCCCTCAAAATCCCCATATCCTGACACTTACTTGGCCTTCATTGCCAATAGTGCCTTCTTGAAAGCAAATGGCTAAAGTTGTTACCAATAAAAAGCCCAACGTGGAGGTCTCTTCCTCCTCTGAAATCTCCTCTGTTGGTAATCCTAAAATGTATACACCTACCCATATTGGTGAATTACAGACCTTATTTCCATCTTACCAACTCAATGGTAAAAACTACCTCCACTGGTCACAAATGATTTAAGACTTTCCTTAAGGTTAGGGGAAAGCTTTCTAACCTATTAGGACCTACTCCTGCTATTTCAGATCCCAAGTTTAAGGCTTGGGATGTAGAGGATTCCTTAATCATGTCATGGCTTTGGAACTCTATGGAACCAAACATTAGATGCGCTTACATGTTCCTCTCATCTGCTAAAGAGATATAGGTTGTTGTTTACTCAATCTTATTCTAAGGTAAATGATGCCTCTTTAATTTATAAGATTAAGGCCAGAATCTCATCTAAGAAGCAAGGTATGCACTCTGTCACTGAATATTACAATCTGATGAAGAGTCTTTGGCTTAAGCTAGATCATTATCAGAATTTTAAAATGCAATGCAATGATGACAGTGTCAAATTACAAAAGTTTGTAGAAAGGGAAAGAATCTTTGAATTCTTTGCAGGTCTTAATGTTGAATTTGACCAACTTCAGGTTCAAATACTTGGCAAAGACCCTTTACCGTCTTTGAATGAGGCCTTCTCACTCATCTAGGCAGAAGAGAGCCAGAGAATTGTGATGTTGGAATCCAAGTCTGCTGACAGTTCAGCATTCATGTCTATGAAAACCAACAAAGAAGCCCTTAACCACCACCAACAAAATCCTCAAAATAAGGAAGCTGTCTATTGTAGTTTTTGTAAGAAGCCTTGTCACATTAGAGAGACCTGCTAGAAGTTACATGGGAAGCTATAGATAGCACGAAAAGAAGGGGCAAACAAGGATGGACAGGCCAAAGCCCACTTCACTGAACCTACAAACTCTGGAGATTCTGAACAAGCTAGATCAAAACTAAAAGGACTTAACAAAGAAGAGACTGAGCATCTAAAGAGCACTCTAAATCCCTGAAAGGTGCTAGTGCATCTTGTTCATTAGCCCAATCAGGTGATTTTTCTAATTCTCATGCTCTTTGTGCCTTATTAATGTCTCCTAGGGATTCTTGGGTAGTAGATTCAGGTGCTACAGACCATATGACTACCTCTCATCATTCTTTTATTTCTTATAACCCCTGTCCTAGTAACAGAAAAGTTAAAGTTGCAGAAGGCTCTCTTACTATTGTTATAGGTCAAAGAACCATTCCTTTATCCCCTAATCTTCTCTTGAAAAGAGTACTACATGTTCCCAAATTTTTTGCCAATCTTTTTTTCCATTAAAAGATTTTCCTAAGACTTGAATTGCTTTGCCATCTTTGATCCTAATTATTGTGTATTTCAGGATCGAGAAATGGGGAAGATGGTTGGGCATGCTAAGGAAAAGGATGACTCTTACCTTCTGGAACCTAATAGTGCACATCCTCCTTGACTTTCATGACCAAAGATACTCTTAACCCTATTTGGCTTCACCATTATCGTTTAGGTCCTCCTTTTAGTTTATTGAGAACCATGTTTCCCAATTTGATTAAAAACAACGTTCCTAACAATTTCCATTGTGATGTGTGTGAGTTTGCCAAACATTGTCGTACTTCCTTTCCTTTGAGCAATAATAAATCTGAATTTCCAATTTCCTTTTACTTTGATTCATCCTAGTATATGGGGACCTTCAAGGATACCTAATGTTTCAGGAGCTAAATGGTATGTTACCTTTATTGATGATCGCACAAGGGTCACGTGGGTCTTTCTCATGAAAGACAAATCAGAGGTCAGTGAGAGTTTTCCTAATTTCTTCCATATGATAAAAAACCAGTTTGGGGTGAGCATAAAAGGGGTCAGGATTGATAATGCCCATGAATAATTTAATCAAACCTTATCTTCTTTCTTTCAACATCAAGGCATTATCCATTTTTCATCTTGTGTTGATATACCTCAACAAAATGGGGTGGTTGAGCGTAAAAATAGATATTTTCTTAAAGTCACGAGAGCATTATTATATCAAATGAATGTTCCTAAACACTATTAGGGAGAGGTTGTTTTAACTGGAGTTTACTTGACAAACAGATTGCCTTCACGACCTCTAGAGTTCAAAACATCGGTAGAAATGCTCCATAATTTCTTCCCCAGCTTTAATATAAATAGTCGAACTCCAAGGGTGTTTGGATGTGTTAGTTTTGTTCATATTCATGCTCACAATAGGGGAAAACTTGACCCATGAGCCCTAAAGTCCATCTTTGTTGGCTACTCTCCTACGCAAAAAGGGTATAAATGTTTTTATCCTCCCTCACATAAATTCTTCATTTACAAGTATGTGTTATTTGTTGAGAGTCAATCTTTCTTCCCTAATACTTATCTTCAGGGGTAGATGGGGAATTCTGCGAAAGATAAGTATAGGAAGACTAACTTCTTACTTGATTTATCTTTCCCAAATACACAGATTGAGTCAGCCACTACTGTCCATACTCCACCTAACCAATCTGACCAAAATAATTCAGAAAGTGCCCAGCCAAATACCTTAAAAAATAATGCACCTATCCCTAACAAGCTTCTCTTAGTCTACTCACGAAGGAATACTTTCCAGACCTTATCAGAGCAGGCTCAAGGATCTAACCCTGAACTTGATTTTGTATGTTCCTATAACTCTTAGTAAGGGCACACAAACATGCACTAAATACCCAATTTCACACTTCACTTGACAAATGTTCTCCAAGCCATAAATGTTTTCTTAAAAATAAATTCAATTTCCACCACAAAAACTTGATGAGGGATAGGAATTGGAAAAATGTCATGGACGATGAGATGAATGCATTAATTAAGAATCAAACATGGGAAATAGTGGATTCACCAAAAGGAAAAAAAAAACCAATAGGATGTAAATGCGTATTCACAATCAAATATAAAGCAGAAGGCTCATTGGAAAGATATAAAGCGAGGTTGGTAGCTAAAAGGTATACTTAAACTTATAGGGTTGATTATCTTTAAACTTTTGCCCTGATGGCAAAAATGAACGCTATACGTATATTGTCATCCTTGGCAACTAATTTTGATTGGCCTGTGCAGCAATTTGATGAAAAAAATGTCTTTATACATGGTAATATAAATGAAGTGTACATGACAGCCACTCCTAGATTTGAAGATAAGTTTGGGAATAAAGTATGCAAATTAAAGAAAGCCTTGTATGGCCTCAAACAATCTCCTCAGGCATGGTCTGGGAGATTCACAAATGCAATGTTGTAAATGAAGTACAAGCAAAGTCATAGAGATCACACTCTATTTATTAAATTTGCTGCAGAAAACAAAATGATAGCCCTCATTGTTTATGTGGATGACATCAGTCATAGGTAATGATCTTGAAGAGATGAAACACCTCATACTTAAACTTGCCCAGGAGTTTAAAATCAAAGATTTGGGGAAGCTTAAATACTTTTTGGGCATAGAAGTAGCTCATTCGAAAGAGGGAATTTTTCTATCCCAACACAAGTATATTCTAGATCTTCTAAAAGAAACTGGAATGATAGGGTGCAAACCGATTGATATACCTATAGAACAGAATCATAGACTAAGCAAGGCCAAAGATGATGAACCGATTGACAAGGGGAGGTATCAAAGACTAGTGGGAAGACTAATTTATTTGTCACATACTAGGCTTGACATAGCATATGCAGTAAATGTAATTAGTTAGTTAACGCATGACCCTAAAAATGTCCATCTTCAAGCAGTGTATAGGGTATTGAGGTACCTTAAAAACTACCCCTGGCAGAGGGATTACGTTTAAGAAAAATGACAATAAAACAGTTGAGGCTTATAAAGATGCAGATTGGGCAGGTTCAAGCATTGATAAAAGGTCAACCACTAGGTATTGCACTATGTTTTTGGGCAATCTTATCACTTGGAGAAGTAAGAAGCAATCAATTGTGGCTAGATCAAGTGCTGAGGCAGAGTTTAGAGCTATGCTTCACGATATATGTGAGCTCTTGTGGATTTGTATCATCCTAAATGATTTCAAATTTAGGTGGCAAGGACTATGAAGCTCTATTATGATAATAAGTCAGCTATTAGTATTGCTCACAACCTAGTAGAACATGACAGAACTAAACACATTGGGATTGATAGGCACTTTATAAAAGAAAATTTGGAAAGTGGGCTTATTTGCACCCCATATGTTCCGCCAGCCAAACAGATGGCAGATGTATTAACTAAGGGGTTGGCAAATGCACAATTTCAAGATGATATAAGCAAGCTGGGGATGCAAGACATTTATGCACCTACCAGCTTGAGGGGGAGTGATCAAAATCAGAACAGTGATTTCGAAGAAACTATTTACTAATCATAAAATAGGAAACTAGGGGATATCATGGATATTTAATTAAGGAAATTGTTGTAACTAGGGGATATTGCTGTAAATAGGAAATATTTTAGTTACCTAAAATTAGGCCAGGACTTGTGAATATATTCAAAGGCACTTGTTGTGCAAAATAAGAAAAAATATTACTTCTTCATTTCCTTTCGAGTTAGCACATCCTGATGTTTAGGGACCATGTCTCGTTGTGTCCAAAACTAAGTTTCAATATTTTGTTACTTTTGTTGATGATTTCTCCCATAAACTTGGCTTTATTTAATGAAAGGTCGTTCTGAATTTTTTTTCCATTTTACTACTTTTTTTTTTTCAATGACAACATTTTGAGCTAGTGTTTTAATATATGAGGATTGATGAAGAATGTCATTCTAGATCATGTACGTCTGGAATGATAGAGAAAAATAATTTTTTTTTAAAAAATGTTGTCATTGAAAGAAAAATCAGCATATCCTTGAAACCATCAGAGCACACTTATTCTAAATGCATTCGAACCATTTTGGGTCAATACGATCATCATAGCTTGTTTTTGGATCAACCATATGACTTTATCTGTTCTTCATGGTGAGATTACTTATACTACTCTTTTTCCTACTAAACTCTTGTTCCTTATTACACCATGATTTTTAGTACTACTTATTTATTCGTGATGTTCGTCCTTAAATCATTATGCTAAATCCTAAATCCTTAAAATGTGATTTTCTAGGCTATTCCTGTCTATAAAAAAGGGTATCAGAACTATCCAAATCTTAAAAATATCTTGTGTCAGTCGACTTTACCTTTTCTCAAATACATTCCTTTCTTTCCTAATTCTTCGATTTTTAAGGAGGATGATGATCTGTTAGCTTACAAGATTAACTATCAAAGCAAAAATGTTATCTCTACATATGATACTCCTACAAAACCATAATCACCGCCTATTCGCTTGGTCTATTCTAAAAGACAAGATCGTCCTGATACAAGTTCAACACCTGTCTCTTTTTCAACATCAAATCCAATAATCGATGATTCTGATCTCCTAATTAATCTTTGCAAAGGTAAAGTCATTTCACTAATCCTATTTCCTCTTTAGTTTCTTATGATCATTTGTCTTCCTCTAGTTCATTTGTTATCTCACTTAATTCCATAACTATTTCGAGAACTATTCATAAAGCCTTATCTCATCTTGGTTGGCTTGATCCTATGATAAAAGAGATGAATGCTTTAAATGTTAATAGTACAATTAATGAACTTACCTATCGAAAAGAACACTATTAGATATGAATGGGTATTTGTAGTTAGAGTCGATTTTGATGAATCTGTGGCTCGACCTGAAACACGGTTTATGACAAAAGGCTATGCTCACACCTATGGTGTTGATGATTATGATACTTTCTCTCCTATTGCTAAATTGAACTCTATCAGTCCATTCATTTCTATGGAAACTACTCATGATTGACCCTTACTTTAGTAAGTCAAATACCTTCATACATAGTGACCTTTAGGAGAAGGTGTACATAGAACAACCACCATAGTTTGTTGCTAAGAGGGAGTATGGGAAAGTTTACCGTCTTAGAAAATCTTGACACAGTTTAAAACAAAATCCTCGCGCTTGGTTTAAAAAAAAGTCAAGCAATGGAGAAATTTGGCATAAATAAGAGCAAATCCAACCATTTGGTATTCTATAAACATTATGTATCTAGTATTATTCTCCTTGATGTGTATTTGAATGATATTGTCATTACTAATAGTGATAATATAGGCATTTCATCTCTGAAATAGTTCCTTCACAGTCAGTTTCATACAAAGGATTTAGGTGTTTTGAAACAGTTTTTGAGAGTAGAGGTTACAAGAATCAAGTATGGCAATTTCTTGTCTCAAATGAAGTATGTACTTGATATGTTAATTGAGAACCGAAAAATGGGAGCTAAGCCATGTAATGTTCCAATGATTCCTAATTTACAACTCACCAAAAATAGGGATTTGTTTGAAAACCCCGAGAAATATAAGAAATTGGTGGAAAAATTGAATTATCTTATAGTGACTAGCCTAGATATTGCATATTCTATCAGTGTCGTAAGTTAATTTGTATTCTCCAACCATTCATCATTGGACCCCATTAAAACAAATCTTATGCTACTTAAATGGAGCTCCTGATCTAGGGATATTATATAAAAATCATGGACATATTCATATTGAGTGCTTCTCAAATGTTGATTGGGTAAGCTCTAAGATTGATCGAAAATTCACAATTGGCTACTGTGTCTTTGTTGGAGGAAACTTAATCTCATAGAAAAGAAAAAAGCAACATGTTGTGTCCAGATCTAGTGCAAAATTTGAATATAGAGCTATCACATAGTTATTTTCTGAGATAATATGGATAATATCAGCTCTTAATAGAAACTAGTTTTAAACCCTCAATATTAGCAAAGTTGTGGTGTGATAATCAAGTTGCTCTCTATATTGCTTCTAACCTTGTGCTTCAAGAACAAACTAGACATTCAACAACCACCTAGTGAAAATCCCACTAATATGCAGGATCTGAAAAGATCCAGTAGTACGCAATCTTACTCCTAACTAGTTGAGAGGTTGTTTCTAATCGACTCATATGAAATATATATATATGGATATGCATAATTAAATAATAATAATACGTTAAATAAGAATATAAAAATAAGTAATAAAATAAATAATACAATAAATATAGAACAAGGTAAAAGAGTAAAAATAAAAGATAAAATAAGTAAATAAATACACAAACAAAAAGAAAACAAATACATAAATGAATCAAACAAGTCATTACAAGTAACAAGAAAAAAGTAAACATATTGAGATAAACTGCCACTTCGTTTGCAAAAAAATGCAACAAAAGTTTATCTTTATAGAATATATCAAACTAGAGAACAACTTGGTAATATTTTCACAGAAGTTATAAATAGAGCTCGAATCAGTTATATTTGAAACAAGTTGATCATGATTAATATCTATAGTCTAACTTGAAGGGGAGTGTTATAGATTAGATAAGATGATATCAGATATTCAAATCTCATATAAGATTGTAACAAATAGTATAAGCTTGATTATAGGGACAATATTATGTAATTAGTTCATTTTCTATAATGAGAGAATACTTTTTATCTATCTTTTTGTAACACTAACGCTTTCAGGTATCCTGGAAAGAACTATAAACTTACCAGATATTGTACAATCAAAGGAATTGCAATTGTAGGATCGAGATTCCCAACAATTACAATAGTAAAAGTTGAAGGATCCTTAAAACAATCGTTAAAATATTCGCAAGCCTTTATGGGATCAACTTTTTGCAAGTCATTTATTCTAACGGGCTGCAAAAACATAACCAAACAAAGATTATTTGTTAGCTTTTACAGTTTCAAATTTTTGCAGTTCATTCTAACAAGTTATGAAAACATAAGCAAGCAAAAGCAATAAATCTCGAAAGTGCAAACTTCACATATGAAATTCTACATACCCTGAAAAAATAGGAATTCCCATAGTTGATCTCTTTCACTCGATTAGCAAATACAGTATATGGATCTCTTTCCTGAGCACGAACTGCTTCCTCTGCCATTTGCATCACGATTTTAACATCTTCTTCTCCAGGTGTCAAGTTTGTTGTAAACAGTTGATAAACAAGCTGTGTAAATAAAAAGATCATGATTATGATGGCCACATAGACAATCAAGACAACGGCTCCAAGAATCGTGACATTCCAAACAAGAGCATAAGCTGATATGGGATCAAGTTACTGGCAGTATCATAGAGAAATTGATCCCCAAAACCTTAGATACTTTAGATTTGTGAGTCTTATGACCCTTACAGCCTATGGGAACCTTCAAATCTCAATCGAACACTAATTTTTGGGATGAGAAATTCCATGCCTTCATAACTAAGGTCATTAACATATATACATGAGATTCGAATGGAAAAATGTCAAAAAGTAAGGATAATGGATCGTAGTCCATATTGCCACAAACCAGTAACTGAAATTAACACATGAAATTAGCTTCCACTAAGCTTCCACCACTTCTCCACTTGTCTCTGCCAATTGTCCCACGTTGTCCTCAAATTGCAAAACAACATTGATACACAAGCAAAGACCTAGTTGTTGCTTCCACTGCGGAGCTTGTATGATTACACTTCTTTAAACCAACCTTGCCCTCAAGTGAGAATGATGGATTGCACTGCTTAATGTCGTCCATGGCTTCCCATGATGCATCAGCTATTTACAGACCATCCCAATGTACCAACACTTGTCGCACTCTTGAGTGAAACCGAGACCCTAAGATGGCCATCAGAGTTTGGTGAACTGCCACATCTATTATAGTGGGAATAGTCAGTGTTGCAGGCAATGGCCCCATAAGCTTTTTTAAACAAGATATCATGCACCACAAGCTGTAATTTTCACCCCTGAGGGAGACCCAAACAATAAGTCACGAAGCCAATTCTTGCCTCGACCAAAAACAAATCATAGAACATAGGGCTTAGCTTTCTTCCTGATCGAGAAACCAATGATAGTTGACAGTACGGTTGCAACTTAAGTAACACCATATCCCCCCACGTTGAAGTCCACCTCACGCCGATTGAAGTCATGACAATGCTTCATAACAACTTGAGCTTATTGTAGTCGTGCGCAAATGTCTTGGAGCATTTCATCTCTGTCTCTAAGAACCAAGTCCATTACCTCGACCTTGGCCACGCCTGAGCAATAGGTTAGCAAACACGATAGTGACAGACCATACACCACCTCAAATGGGGTTGTACGCAAGGAAGTATGGTAGCTTGTGTTCTAGCAAAATTCCACCCATGATAACTAGTCCACAATTTGCGAGGATGGTTTATAGTGAAGCAACATAAGTACATCTCCAATGTTCGGTTTACCACCTCATTATGCCCATCAAAGGGTGATACATTAGAACTAAAAGCTAGCCAAATTCTACTCAACTTGAACAATTCTTTCCCAAAATTACTTGTGAAAATAACGTCCCAGTCATTAACCATTGTCTCCGGTAGGCCTTGTAAATTAAAAATGTTGTCAAAAATTATTCGTGCCACAGTAATAGCAATGTAAGGGTGAGAAAGCAACAAGAAATGAGCACTTTCGGAGAAACAGTCAACCACAAGCAATATAATCGACTTTTCATCAATAAAGTCCACAGAGATGTCCACCCAAACCTGCAAGGACATTTGCAACAGTTGAAGGAGGCCAGTTGGCTGTAGATTCTCCCACTTTGTTCCGCTGACAAAACTCACATGCCCGCAAAACTTGTTGCACTGGATTTTTCGTGCCTATCCAATAGAAACCTGCAATTGTGCATTTAAGTGTTTTTTGAAATCCTTCATCACCTAACTGATGGGTTGCTTAAATGATGGTTGCTACCAATGGGAATCTTGAGTGAGATAAATTCTACCACAGAACCATATGAATCCATCATGCCAAGACCATGGATTGCTCTCCTGTCCAGCTTTTATTTTGGAGACCAATTGTTGGAATGATGGTATGGACAAGACTTCCTCTTTAATGGTTTCAAAAATGTGGGTGTAAGGGCTGGAAATGGCTAGCGTACTCCTTGATCCTCATTTTGGTGAGAAAGAGCATCCGCCACCCAATTTTCCTTTCCAACATGATATTGTACTACAAAATCAAATCCAAGCAACTTGTTGATCCATCATTGTTATGGTGAGGTACTAATGCGCTGTTCTACGAGGAATTTAATGCTATAGAGGTCGATTTTGATGACAAATTTTTAACTCCAAAGATATGGCCTCCAATGGCATACCGTCATTGCTAATTAATCAATTCCTTCTCGTATGTCAGGTGTCCTTGGTGACAGACTGCAAATGCTTGGCTATAGTATGCAATGGGTCGTCCCTTATGTTGGAGCACCACACTAATACCCCAATCAAATGCGTCATATTCCACCATAAATTTTACTTTGAAGCTTTGCAGTGCAAGGATAGGGGCTTGGGTCATGACTATTTTTAGACTTTAAAAGGCATTGATGGATGCTTTCGTCCATGAAAAAGAGTTCCATCGTAGCATTGTGGTTAGTGGTGCTACAATAACTCCATAGTTTTGTACAAAATGTCGATAACCCAAGGAAACCTCGTAGTCCTTGTGGGGTGGTGGGTCTTGGCCAATTAAGCATCGCAGCAATTTTTTGCTTATCTGCCGCAACCCCAAACCTCAAAATAACATGATCCAAATATGACACAAAGGTTTGACTGAATAAGCACTTGAATCTTTTGAGCAGTAAAAACTGAAATTCAATGTAGAAAATACCTCACGTAGATGTTGCTAGTGTTCTACCCAAGTAGGGTTGTGCACTAGAATATCATCGAAGAATGCTAAGACGAATTTGCACAAAAATTTCTAAAAAACCTAATTCATTGGTGCCTGAATGTTGTAGGAGCATTCGTAGGCCCAAAGGGCATCACAAATTGAGTTGTCCATGGTGTGTTCAGAAGGCAATCTTCTCCACATCCATTGACGCCATTCAAATTTGGTGGTAATCAAAGTGAAAATCCAACTTAGAGAAAAAGGTAGCTCCATGAAGTTCTTCCAATAATTCCTCTATCATAGGAATCGAAAATTTATCAAATACCGTCTTCTCATTAAGGGTGCAAAAATCTAAACAAAATCGCCAACTATCATCTAATTTTTCTACAAGGACCGGTGAAGAGAAAGGAGATTGGCTTCGGTAGATTATTCCTTTGTCCATCATTTTACCACGCATACTTCTCGATTTCATCTTTTTGGGATGTGAGGACCAATATGGTAGAACCACAATTGGGTTGGTGCCAATTTCTAATGGGATTTGGTGCTTGAACCTATGAGGAGGTATGTACTAGGCTCCTAAACGATATCTTCAAATTCTGCTATTAACCTTTGTATCTCTGTTTGTCAGTCCATCTTAATAATAGTTGTAGTTGATGGCACAAGGTACCTTGATAATAGATGTTCACTCCACCACCAACCCTTCATGTCATTTGCATGAAGTCCCAATAGACCATGCCCAAATAGCTCAGCCAGTTGGTTTCAAGTACTACATCAAAGTTCGGAAGGGACAAAAAGAAAAAAAATAGGGTGAAATGGTAGTCTCCCAATCGTAGCTTCAACCTTAGACACACACCAGGGCTTTGTACTCACTCCCCATTTGCGAACACTACGCATAGTTCTGCACAAAGTTCTTTTTGTAAACCAAGTTGGATGGCAACTTGGGTGTCCACGAAGCTATGCGTGGTGTCGGTATCAATTAACACTACCACTAGAAGATTCTGAATTAAGCCATTGACAATCATGGTTTGAGGTGAGTTGATACTTATGATGGCATGGATGGATATTTCCAACTCTGCACCTGTTTCCTCTTCTTTTTGCTCCCCAACTTTGGTCATTTCTTCATCCTAGACCTCAAACTAGAACAATTTCTTGCATTGATGGCCTCAAACATAATGCTCATCACAGTTGAAACAAAGTCCCTTAAGTCTTCTCTCCTCCATTTAGGGTCAGAGAGCTGCTTCAGAAAAGGATGGCAAGGTTGCGTTAGTGTCACAACAGTTTGATGTCTGCGAGTGATGGGAAGATGTCGATTTTGAGTTGGTTCCGATTGTTGCTAGATTGCTCTTTTCTCGTATAGCCGAGCAAGACTCATCACCTCATGCACGTCATGCGGACCCTTGGCCTCCATTTCCACTGCAATGTAATCCGACATGCCACTGAGGAATATCTCTACTTCTTGTTCAGAGATAAGAGCACTCGCTCGAGCCACTAGTAACTCAAACTTGTGTTGGTACTCCCCCACCGTGCCGGTCCTCTAAAGTTTTGCTAATTCTCCAAGTTCATTAATGTGTTTCGGTGGTCCAAACCGTACGTGGCATAAGTCCTTGAACTCCTCCCAACAGAGGTGGGGTTGATCTCATTCTAGCTTGAGGAACCAAATACGGGCATCATCTTCAAGGTGATAGGAGGCTAGATCAACCTTCTCTTCTTTTGGTGTTCGTTGGTGATGGAGAAAGTGATCGCAATGATTGAGTCACCCAAAGGGATTAGTGGTACCACTAAAGTGAGAGAAGTCAAGTTTGGAATACTTGAGTACAAAATGTCCTCCTTCACCTAACTCATTTCCTACACGTAGCTACCTTTGTGCTCCAGCTATACTACTCTTAGCAGCATCCCAACCCTCCGCCTTTGATCCAGCCAGAGCATGTGAGAGTGCCTCCATTTAAGTTGAAAGTTCCTATTGCCTAGCCAAATCAGCAGCCCTATTAGCTTGATATTGCTGAAAGAATGCTATGAATTTTTGTTGTAGATTGCATGGCTCCCCCATAACCCGTAGCTCTAATACCAAATTTATACGGGATTGAGTTTGAGATTGAGTTACTGGCTGCGTCATAGAGAAATTTGAGCCCCGAAACCTCAGAGACTTTAGATATGTGAGTCTTATGACCCTTACGACCTATGATGAAAGGTGGGGTGAAGGCTCAGAGAAATAGAGAGAACCTGCCAATCTTAAGTGAACACTAATTTTTAGAATGAGAAATTCCATGCCTTCTAAGGTCATTAACATATATACATGAGAAATCAAATGGAAAAATGCCAAAAAGTAAGGATAATGAATCGCAGTCCATATTGCTACAAACCTGTAACTGAAATTAACTTCCACCACTTCTCCATTTGTCGTTACCAATTGATCCATGTTGTCCTCAGTTTGCAAAACAACAAACCCTAGTTCTGATGAGTCTTCTTCCCCACATGTCCTGTAGTGGTGATAATACACAAGCAAGGGCGCTGCTGTTGCTTTTTCCGTGGAGCTTGTATCATAAGCATTATCTTAAATTGATGAATTAGCCCTCAAAAGGCTACACATGGGTCTATGGAACTTGATTTTCAATCCCTATATCTTCCAAATCCACATAGATGAAAATGATCACCAATAATGGGATGATATGAAGCCATTATATGACATCTCTGTCCATCCCACAACAAGGATAAACACACAGTCTTCCTTCCTTTGAATCAACTTAACTTCCTATAATGCTCTTCCCATTTCTTTGGACAAAGTGGATAAGTGTAGTTTTAAAGGAATAGAACACAACCATCTCACTTTACTTTTCAAAGGACAAGTATAAGTACATGAGTCCAATTATGAGAAAAATATGGATAGATTGGTACACAGTCAGGAAGGGAGTGGGTTCATAAGGAATTCAAATTATAAAAATATGTCCAAAGGAGTAAGATAAACTTGTCTAGTCAACATTACTAAAGACTCCTCTCTTTTCTAAATATCCCTAATACAAATTATATCCTCCTCCTATAGATAAAGACAGGTACACAATTGCAATTTTCTAAAATAATTGCATCATAAAGCCACTTTCTTTAATCAGAAGTGCTAATATAATTCTTATGATATATAACTAGTTATTCATAAGGTCTAATAAACATACCTGCAAGGCAGTCTCCAGATCTGATGGTGAACAATCACCATAGAAAGTTCTCATGTAGGCTCCAATCTTTGTACCAACTTCAACTCGCTTACCAGCAAGCATATCCATTAGCACTGATGGTCTATAGCCAAATACTCCAATTTCTCCAGCAATGGTTGATCCCATTGAGCATGAAATGTAGTCAGTTTCTGAGATTTCTGAGAGGCCCCCATATGAGAACCCTGTAAAAATAACCTGTTAAAAAAATAGCGGATAAGAATTGAGTCCTCAATAGATGCATTAATTCATTCAAGTCACCCCATCAAAGAAGTTTGTTTTATGGTGGAAAAGGTGCTGGTTATCATGCATTTTACCACGTCTGCAGGTAACCCCCATATATCTATAATGTTAACTACCAGAACACCATCGCAGAAAAATAGCCTAAGCATTTTCAATGAAACTGGAAAGAACTGTAGATAGTATTTGCGTAGTACCCACCTTAGGTAGGTTAGTCCAATATAACAAGTTCATATGGGATATAAAAAGATTAATCAACTACAAAGTGCAGAGTTTCACACAAAAAGATAGTTCTCCTTTCATAAATATGTTAGGCAAGAACCAACACCCTCTATGTTCCTCTTCCTCAGATAGAATTCTCCACGCCTCAATTCTCATATATATGCTAGGCAAGAAAATGCCCTAAAATGAAATCATGTTCAAGTATTCCACCAAAGACAATGGAAGACACATCATCCCCATCACCAACACCCATATGTTATCTGATCCATGCCATTAATTATCTTGTCTATGATTAATCACATTCCAAATGCCCAATGTTCATGAATCCAAAGACAAAATGAATAAATCTTTGTATTCCCAACTACCTTAATCGTGCTTGATTCATCCTCAAAAAAGGAGTAATGAATATATCAAACGGTATTAGATGTGACTCTTGAAACCATTAAGATGGTCATTAGGCCAAAATCAGCATTGGTGTATAAACTTCCAAAGTCACTCTGATTGTGCCTTAAGAAGTCAACAATTCTTGTAAGCTCAAATAGCTGGTCATCAAGAAAATTGAACACAACCAAACAAAATATCTTTCTTGCTCAAGGAACCAACTAAATAGAGGACTGTCAAAGAAGAATAGCGATGATCCTATACACACTGTTCAAATTTTTAGGACAGGTAGAATATTACTAACCAATTGTTGACAAGGCATAAGTTTATTCTATTTCAAGGATTCCTAATACATAGTAACCTCAGCTTATATTTGAAGGGATCTGATCCATGATGAAGAACCTCATGTTTATAAGAGTTTGTACCTGATCATCAAGAAAGTCTGTACACTTGAAACAAACTCTCATGCCATTTGATAGAAACAACTCAGAAGCTCCAATATTTGAATACACATGCTGATCCACAACATCCCTGCAGGAGTTAAATGATCAAGTTTAGAACTGTAAGTTCAAAAACAACATGATATATAAAATGCGGCAATTGAAACAGCTAATTTGCAAATGTTTTGTATTAAGTATTAAATGAATGCAAGTGTGAATTTCATATGAATATTAAATGCAAATGACAAATGACAAATGAAATATTTTTGTATAATCAAAAAGAGAAGATTTGAATGATATCCATGTAAAAGTGCCATGTTCCTTTAAATTATTTTAGCATAACATCATATGAGAGGAAATAGCAAGCCTTTCGTTCTTTTCAAAAAGCAAGTTAATAAGTTATTTGAATTAGTATCACTACTAATAAGCCATGCACATGCATCATTAACACTTAAAATTAAAGAAAAAAGGCTAGTGCATCGAAGTAAAGCATTTGATGATATCATGCCCCAACATGTTTAGTTATGTTGCATGTTGTTTCTATTCCCTCAAAGGAATTGATGGGTGAGCTTATCTCATAGTAGTATGGAAGACGACCATATAGCATAAAATGGCATAATAATCCAAGGAAACAATTCAATTAATTCTACCCCGGTGTTGGCTTTGTAGTGATAATCTCTTCTGGAATGTTTTCATCATCCCATGGGGAAATGTTTCTTTCCATCTCAAGAAAATTTATTCTCAATAACAAGTTTTTCAAATCATCAACTGTTGCAGAAGCTTGAGGTTCAACAGTTTTGATGACACAGTTACAGCATGTCTGTAATTTTTCTGACTATTTCGACACTTCTGATGCCAATATCTCTGCGCAATGAAAAAACCATGGCAAGATCAATCACATCATGTATCATAATTTATTATAGTAATGTGTTAAATCAGTAACTTCATCTATGAAATAACAGTCACCCACGAGGTAGAAGGGTTTTCCGAATTTGAGCTTCATACTCTATTCCAAGAACAGGCTCCTTTCGTAGAAAATGCTGCAAAATGAGACAATTGATTGGTTGGTGATATTTATTTATGGTCCAAATAAACAGAAAATTCTAGTTAAATGTACTTGTAGATATTCATCTCGCAAGTTTGTTGACTGCATTTGATCACGCTCAAGATAGGCTGACTCAATCTCAGCCATAAGTAAAGCTCGGACAATTGATATCTCACGTTCTGAAAACCCATGTAACCGCACCTTTGCAACCTGAAACATTGTTCTGAAAACCCATGTAACTGCACCCTCGCAACCTGGAACATATGGCATCACTGCAGTAACAGTGAACAAAAATTCAACCTAGCCAAACACACCTCTAGGAGCATGGATTCTAAGGCTTCCAGAGTGCCTCTCTCTTTACAAGCTGAAGTCATTATGCAAGCTTTTAGTGGATGAACAAGAACATCTGCAGCAGCTGAGCACGAGAAGTATGGTGGGTCTTTTCTACGAGATAGTTTAAAGAATCTTTGGTTTAGAGCATACAGAAACATAGATTCCACAAGCATGTTCCTATAGTCCTGAACTGTCTTAAGTTCATCTGCAACCATTTTATAGCTAATCATCACTGCAGACTGTGCAAAGAAATAAAGATAACAGCATTACTATTTATGGCATTCACATCAGAACCCATACTTTATTTTTCAGTACTGATTCACATGCAGTTACATACCCCAGCAGCTTCAGATTCGACAAAACAGGAAAAACGGGGTTCCTTATGAGTCGGAACTTTAAAGATCGGTATGATAGGTGGGTCAGGTGCAGATTGTTTATGCCCAAAATGCTCTTTTATCAACTCAACAACACTCTAAAAGAAGATATGGAGGAGATTGTCAGGAAATTTGACTGGAAAGCGCACTTAAAACTGCAATAGAATATGCATATACAAACACATCTAACCTTGGTATCAGAAAAATCTCCAACAGCTACCAGTGCCATATTTTGTAAATGGTACCACTTCCTATAGAATTGCTTTACAGTCTCAGAAGAAACATTACGAATTACTTTCTCCAACCCTATTGGTATGCGTTCAGAATACTGCAATAAAACATTTCTTTTGAAAAAACAATACTACTATAATAGAGTACTCAAGACGTAATGACAAATTATTTTACTTCCTATCAAATTCATTTGGTGTATGAATGTCCAAAAAAGAGAATGTACAAAAGCAAACCAAATAATTGAAACCAAACGCAACAGTAACCTTTGAACCTTCCATCAACAAAGCCCAATGGGCATCCTGCATTCTTCCACTAGCATTACGATGCCCTCTGTACTCTTCCATGACAGCCCCTCTTTCCTTCTCCAAGTCATCTTTCGAAACCCGAATCTGTAAAATGAAAAAACTAGTGCGCAGACATGTTTCACATACTCTTGGTTTAGGAGCGCATAACGGTTCAAGGGTAACCTACCTCAGAACTGAACTCAGCCAAAACAGAGATGGCCTGGGACAGCAATTGAGGCTTGTCGACAGGAACGAACAACTCAAAAACAGTCTCATCAGCGTAGGTAACAGCATTTTGACAGGCACCAAACTCAGCCCCAATACTCTCAAGAAACCTAACAATATCGTGATTGGTATACTTCTTAGTAGCGCTAAAAGCAAGATGCTCCACGATGTGAGCCACTCCTCGCTCTTCCTCCTCTTCCAATACGGAGCTGCCAACAAATTCCCAACAATCAAAAGCAGTTCACATCCACTTTTTCTGTTTTCTTTTGCGGACAAACACAAAAAATGAAAATTACTTCCAAATTGAAGTTTGTGTGTGTGGGGTGGCGCGTACCCGGCTTTGACAGCGAGAGCGAGAGCAGCGCGCATTTTGGGCTTGGAATTGCAGCGAACATAGTATAGAAGGCCGTTTTCAAGTCGACCATAGTCAGCTCCGAATGGTTGTTCCCCTAGTAATTTGTCCATTTCGTCGTTTATCAGTTTCAGCGATCGGAATCCATGTTTCTTCGCCAATCGGGAGCTCTCCGGTGGTATCAATTCCATTTCTCACTCACTTATTGACCCTTGGCTGCTAACTTTCCTTTTCCTCTCTATCTTTTAATGTTCAAAGACGGCCAATTCCAAATTCGATGTTCCTACTAAAGAAACAAACCGTGGTATTTAATTTATTTTTTTTTTTTTTTAGGGATTTAATTTATTTATTTAGAATTGCATGCATAATATAAGAAACTGCATGGCAGGTTTTTTACTATAGTTGTCCCACCACCGACTATCTGCCTTTGGACACGTGGATGAAGCAAAGTGCCAAGAACTTAGCGAATATCCTATTTGCACCTATTTTTATTTAATATCACTATACAGTATTGTGAGGTTGGCTATTAATGAATGCCTCCCTCACTGGTTAACCAGAAAAAGAGAACGAAATTTAGCAACTGAACCTGCAACTCCGAGCATAACATGCTTCTTCACTCGGGTGAAGAGACGTAAGCTTAAGCTTCAGCTGACTGTGGGTTAACAACTTAACATGCCTAATCATGTAAGCCAGATACATTAAAAATACCTCGGCTCCGTTCATGTGAAATTAACTTTATCTCATACACCGATTGTTGTTCCCGGTTTGTTTCACATTTATCCTATTGTTTTGTGCCCTACAACTAACCATTTTGGTTGTAGTTTAGTAATAAATAATTTAAAGATATTTTTTATTTTGTACATGTTTAGATGTATATGATAAAGTCCACATGATAATTATACATTGAAAATGAAAGTATAATTAGATTATAATTATATGATTCATATTACATTTATGTATTATTTCTAAATATTCCTAGTCATTGTTCTATTCAGATTAGATATTATCATCATTTTTATCATTATCACACCCAGATTGAAATCCCGCAGTAAAGCAGGATCTGAGAAAGTTTAATAATACGCAATCTTACCCCTATATAGTAGAGAGATTGTTTCCAATAGACTCACAATATAAATACGACAGGAAAATAGTGATGTAGGTTAAAGACGCAGAAATTTTAAGTAAATAGAATTACAAGACAGTACATAAGGACATACCTGATGGTTGATTATATCTGCTAGTACCTTACACCCTGTAAAGATTGGCTCTTTTCGTCGTTAGTTGTGCTAGGGGCCATCACTGAACACCCCACTCACAAAGGCCTAAAGGTCATTTGGGTTGGATATCCTATGTGATAAATATGAGGCGTGAGGACTCTAAAGGGTATCGTTTACCCTTATCCTAGTACACCAAACTTTCCTAATTCTAGCAACTGTCTCAGTGAGGGCCAACTCTGACATATCTTTCTTGATCACTTCCCTCCAGGTCTTATAAGGCCTTTATTTCCTCCTTTTGTAGCTACTAAGGTTTATTATCTTATAGAGTCGTATCGGAGCATCATAGGGCAACCTGTGCACATGTACAAACCACTTAAGCTTTTTCTCTTTCAACTTGTCTGCAATACTAGTCACCTGTAGTCTGGCTCTCACTACCTGATTCTGTTAGACCTTGTTTTTTTTTTATTGCTTAAATTGTTTAATTGGTTCTTTATGCTTGATTGATGGTTTAAAATTATATATATATATATATAGATAGCATTGGTCTTTAATTAGAATTTGAGAAAAGGAATAGAAATGGAATTTGAATTGAGGTAGTAG
>JANVCQ010000231.1:12794263-12816276 GCA_025531925.1 Erythroxylum plowmanianum
TACAAACACATAATTAAATCAATTAAAGCAAAATAAAAATAAAAATAATAAAAATAATTAAAGTAACCGAATAAATAAATAAGTAAATTCATAAATAATAAAAAAAAATATTCGGGGCCCAACATTAGGTGTATGATGGCATCAACAAATATACTTATCACCTATTAAGGTGATGCATTGCTTACAACCACTTATATACTTAATCAAGTGCTTATAAAATTGGTTACAAACACTTCGTATGAGTTATGGATATGAAGAAAACCTAATATGGAACATCTAAAACCATAAGGATGTGATGCCTATGTTCATAATCTCTCTCATAGATATAGGAAACTAGGCCAAAAAGGGAAGAAAAGCATCTTTATTAGATACTCTAAACACTTGAAAGGATATGTTTCATAGGTAAACAAGGTAATAAAGAAGTAATTAAATTCAAATCACGATATGTCACATTCTTAGAGAATGATTTTCCAAGCAGGGTGAAATAGGAAAAATCTATTTCTATATGAAAATCTTGATCAAAATGATTCAATTACTAAGAATCATGAATAAGGACTTTATCTAAGTGGGAGTAATCCAAAACTTGAAGAATTAACTCAAGGACAATTAAGATAATAATATACTGAAAGTTTACTTATTGTATCTGATTTAAGTAGGAGTAATCAAGACATTAATGAATTTGTTTCTCACGAACTACATTTACACTAAAGTAATTGTTAATGGACATTTTGTATTGATTTTAGATATATAATTTGCTAAATTCTTGTTCATTTAATGTTTAATTGCACTAATTAAGAGTTATTTGTTGTAATTGCAGGCACACATTTAAAAAAGAAGAAAAAAAGTTAACATTTTTGAGTGACCAAAAAAGCTAACGTTTTGGCCAAGAGAAGAATGAGAAATGTGCATAAAAAATAGCATCAGCTGTGATAAAGATATTGATAAGCTTTTATTTGATGCATTAATAGCAAAAGAAGAGAGGGCTGCCATTGAAAAGAAGACAAAAAGAGCCTCCACTCTCCAGCAATCTCGGCAGCCCCCACTCAAGCATAACCCTCCATTCACTCATAACACATGCAACAACCTTGCAACGCAGGTTTTATAAACCAACACACCCACGCCTCCATGCCAACCATAGCCTCCATACATTCACGTCCACTCTCTAGTAAAAATCACACTACTTCCACTCTCCAAGGCCTCCAATTACACACAACAACACAGCCTCCAAAGTAAGAAAAAAACACTCTCCACTCAAGCACTCATGGTATCTCCACCAAGATAGCTCTCACTTTTATGCACAAGACACCAAGCATGCCAGCATATCCTTCCACATTACAGACCACCCATCAAACATCCATAAGTTGAACAACATACATGTTAGTTAGAGATTACTCACGTTACATACCACTCAAATACTCTTCACTCATGTTGATGAAGCAGTTGGTGGCATGAGCATGTTGATGAAGCAACTAGTGGAAAACTCACGTTGAAGTTGGCAGCTAACCTCCACAAAAATAACAGCCCTCACACACATGCTCTCCACCACACGAAGACAGTTGGCGAGAAGAGAAGGCTTGAGATGTTGGCAGCTGGACTAGATGGAGAGAACGTTGAATTGGTAACAAAAATGTGAGTTGATGGAGACAAATGAGATTGGTAGCTTATGGTGAAGACACACGTTAGTTGTTGGAGAAAAGTTAAAGTAACCAATCCCTCATTAACTCACAAGCCCACTCAAAACATTCTCCACTCACACAATGTTGGGCATATATCAAAACACATTATAGCAGCATGGTGACCAAGTTGAAGTAGCTGTGTGGAGACAAAAAAAAAAATTAAACAGGAGGTGGCAAGTAACGAAGGAAGGAACTGGTGGTGAAGACACACGTTAGATAGGAGACTCTCCACTCACATAACGTTGGGCATAGATCAAAACTCGTTGAGCTAGTGGCTTAGGAGAAAAACGTTACAGCAAGGTAGATTTTTAAGAAGCTAACGTGGAGAGAGACCAGAGGGCCTTGGACAAGACGTACCGAAGCTAGTGACGTGACAAAAATACAACTGCGGGAGAAAAATAAATATTGGGTGTTTTTGATTTTTTTAATTCTGTATTTATTTTAATTGTGTGGATTTAATCAATGCAACCATATATTATGATCATAATTTATGTTACTTTGATGAATATGTGTGAGTAAGTTTTTCTTTTCGGTTAAGGTTAAGATTGATATTGGATCAGGATAATTTTTGTAGTATTGATTTTTGCTTAGTTGAATGCATATTTAGTCCTAATTTAGTTTGATCACCTAGATTAAGGCCTTAGATGATTGAATGTCATAACTAATGGGATTTAATTTGTCGAAAAATTAATCAAGCGACATACTTGAGACTAAGTGTAGACCAACCTTAGGATCTTGTGTGAGGATACCTAGGATTAATGAACTTAGTTTTAGGCTTTTTGTATTTAACGCCTTTTTATTCTAAATTATCTATAAACCTAGTGGGTAACTTGGATTTAGAAGAGAAGGGAATTCTTATGAACATTGGGTTCGACTTGCTTAAGTGAAGCAATTCCTAGATCAATCCACCGTTACAATTTTTAGTGTTTAATCCAATTGAAATCTAATACTTTAACCGATTTCTGTCATTTAATTAAATCTAGTAGTTTTTTAATTCATACCGTGCATTTTCATATTTCCTTGATTTGCTTACTTTATTTTATTTTATTTTCAAATCAACTCTTGATTGTTCGAGTAATTTTTCATCGTTTAATTTAATTGTCTTGCGTGTTAGAATTTTCCTTGGGTACGATATCCAGTTCTTACCATTTTATATTACTTATCAACGGGGTGCGCTTGCCTCTAATTGGTCTAGATAGAATTTAATTTATATTATTTTGTTTAGACCGCAACAGTAATCATGGGATTATTCCTCGACATCATTTTAAAATAGAAGAAGAAATTCACATGATTATCTCACAAGATCAAAATAAAACAAAACATTGATGGTAATATCAAAAGATACAAAGCACGCCTTGTGAAGAAAGGATATACACAACATGAGGGAATCAATTATAACAAAACCTTTTCACTTGTTATAAGGTTTACTTAAATTCATCTAATCTTAGCTATAGTAGCCAATTTGGATCTTGAATTACATGAAATAGATGTAATAAATGCTTTTTTAAATGGAGAATTAAAAAAATCTATATGGAACAACCTATAGGTTTCATAGAGACAAGCCAAGAACATAACGTGTGTCAGTTATTGAAATAGATTTATAGTCTGAAGCTCTTTTCAAGACAATAATATACACATTTTCGTAATGTAATCATTTTATATGATTTTCATATCCTTGATGAAGATCACTGTGTATATATTAAGAGATCTAAAGACAAATTTACAATTATATCTTTATAGGTGGATTACATTTTGATTTCTTGTCATGTCTGTGAGATTGTTAAGCAAATGAAAGATTGGTTATCATATAAATTTGAGGTGAAAGACATGGGTAAAGCTATATACATTCTTAGAGTTAAGATTTCAAGAGATCGTTTAAAGAGATTATTGTCAGTTTCTCAATTGATTTATATTCAAAAGATTTTAGAACAGTTCCATATACAAGATTGCAAACCAATAGATAATCCTATTACAAAAGTGAAGGTCTCAACAAGAATTTTTACCCATCTACACCATAATAAATGGAGCAAATGACGAAAAATTCCTATTATAGTGTAGTTAGAAGTCTCTTGTATGTTATGATGTGCAAGGCTAGATATGTGTTACGCTATTAGGATGGTTAGCATATATCAATCAAATATAGGACAAACATATTGAAAAGCAATAAAGAAATATTAATGTATTTAAAGGGTATTGTTGGTTATAGATTATGTTATTAAGGCAACAATCAATATATACAAGGGTATACAAATGCAGACTGAGGAGAAGATTTAAATGGAAGAAAATCTACCTATGGATTTGTTTTCTTACTTAACAATGATGTTATATCATAGAAAAGTAAGAAACAATCATGTATTGCTTTATCCACAATAAAAGTTAAATTTATAGCATTTTTAGCATTAACACAAGTAGTTATGTGGCTTCGACGATTCTTGGATATTTTAGCGGTTACTTAAAGCGAGATTGATCCAATAATAATCAGCTGTTTCAATCAAGCAATAATTGCTTATATAAAGGGCCCTAAATTTTACTATAAAACCAAGCATATAGATACCAAATACAATTATGTGAAAAATATAGTTGCACAATAATAAGTGAATATGAAGTACATATCTACACAGATATGGTAGCAGGTCCATGACAAAGTTAATTTCCTGGGATACATATATTGCGCATAAAGTCACTATAATTACATAGATATTGAAATGTAATTGATTAACATTTCTCTATGCTTATTTATTCAATGTATTATCATGTATAAATACACACATAGGTTGACATTATTTATTAAGTAATAATAATTACTTAATGTTGAAATATGTTTACTTTGTATGACATTTTTTGTATGAATCAAAAGTATGTTAGACAGATAAAAGATTGACCTTCTCACACGAGCAATCAACTCTAGTATTTCTGAAGACTAAAGAAGAGACAAATTTTATATTTATTATTAAGTTGATAATATAGAGTTGAAGTAAGAAACTTAAACCATAAATGTCAATTTAGATGATAAGTCAAAAGGAAATTGGTTTGGAGTGATCATATAGTTACTATATCTGTTTATAGTTGCTAGTGAGTGTTTGGAAAGATAAAGTTAAGAGTAGATAAGTGAACTTAGGTTAAACATTAAATATGTTTGAACTAACATTTGTCCAGTGTTGCATTTATGAAAGACATATGCTTCAAATTAATGGGAGATGACACCGTAGCACATGACTTTTACAATGTGTGCAAAAACGACCATAAAAGGTATTAATGTAAGTTCAAAGATCTCAACTTACAATGTTTGAGAACCTAGTGGTTATGGGAATCTCATAATATACCCATAGGATTCTCGTCTAATTCTTAAGAATTAAATTTAAGGTTTGCTACTTTAGAATGTTACGAGAAGATCATGTTTGATATCATTATAGGAAAGTAAATTAAATTCAATTTAATGGAATTAAGAACAGAGGAAGGTCATTTACTGATTGTTGACTCATATAAGAAAAGTTGGTATTCAAAGGTGGCCACTGACTTTGAATAAGAAAATTGAACAGATTTATAACAAGATAAAATAAATGAGATTAAAGGAGATTGAAATGTTGGATATGACCTGGGGTATAACGTACATTATATACTCAAGGATCAATTCTAATCAAGAAGTCATATATTCCTAGCAGATATATGACTATGTGCCCTCATCGTATGCTAATTATACGGATTATTGGATAAGTATGAGAACATGAAGAAATCATATTTTCTAAACTCATCATATGTGAGTGGGAGATGATAATAGACAGACACACTTGATAAGTTTAGGATGTGATCTTTCGTTTGTTTATTATTGATGATCAATTAGCAAATTGATGTTATCTATAAATATGAGACAATGTGTTAAGGTATGCTGATGACACTAAACATTATTAAATGAACAATTATGGAAGAAACGAGTTCCTTTCAAGCATTATTAAACGAAGAATTATGGAAGAAATGAGTTCCTTTCAAGATTCTTTTAACCGGTGGTTTATAATTAAATCAAAGTAAGTGATTGGATTTAAATTAATGGGGTATGTTTGAAAGATCCTATATTTCATCTATATGTTGGATAATATTTCTTACACTGGTCGCGAGTAGTATCGAATGATGAGGAGTAGTATCAAATGATAACGATAGTGAAAAGGAGAGATTGAGAGATTTGATCTTTAACTTTACGAGATTGAGGTTAAGATTTTTTTAAAATTTAATTCTTAAACTTTTATAATTTCTTATTTCATTCTTAGTATTAACCAAAACTTTTTGTTAATACTGGCTAATTCCATAACTTGGTACAATATCTAAATGTTGAGTACGAATGTTTTTCTAGATAAAGTTGGATCTTGATTGGAGATTAGCAGTACATTTAATATATTTGTTTCAGGAACCAAGCTGATTTGAACTTGTACGGTGAGAAAATGAAACAAAATGGATAAGCGTTAGCTAGTAGCCTGTCAAGGCCAACATTCGGTTCCTTTTCTTGTACACCAGCCTTTGGAAGGGAATTCACCCCACTATATATTGGGTCCAACAATGCAATAGCGTTTTCTAAGAATTCTAAAATCTTTGTGGTCTATCATTTTCCCTCATAAATGGAACAATTTCTTTTAAATTGATGCAACTTCTATCATATTTGATATGTTCAACAACTCTTACTCCTTCTCCTGAATCCTCCACCCTACATTGTTTCCCTTTGTCTTTGGCTTCTTCTCTTCATTTTTCCGATCTCCATCTTCATCCCGGCTACTCCCACTTCTAGAATCTCATCTGAGGGCATTCCAGTCTTTCCCCCTTTTCAATATATTTCCCGCCTCCTCTTTCATCATCATGTTAAACCCCTTATCCCACAACGTTGATGATTTCCCACCTTTACCTTCTAACCCATCCCCCCTCTTAAACTCCCTTGCCTTCTGTATCTAGTACTGTTTCTAATTCCCAAAAAACGTGGAAGCAAGTAGTTGGGGACACCATCGCCTCTACTCTTTCTTATAAACCACCTAGTGAAATTGAAGGGAAACTCATTGTTTGTCCAGATCTGGCTACGCTCCAAAAAGGAGCAAATTATTGGAAAGCAACATTAGTGGGTTTTTTTTCTAGATCACAGACCAACATTTCCTTTAATATTACATTGGGCTAATAAATTATGGAAAAATAGAGGCCTTGTTGATGTCCTGCTATCTGAAGATAGCCTTATCCTTTTCCCTTTCACCTCCATATCAGCAGTTCATAAAATACTTGAGGAGGGTTCATGGCACTTCAAGAGTCAACTAATATTTTTGCAAATATGGCAACCTAGATTGAAACTTAAAACCATCAAAATTCAGAATCTTCCTAAATGGATTAACTTCCATAATGTTCCCCTAAAGTATTGGACAACTCGGGGCCTCAGTCAATTAGCTAGTTATATTAGGAAACCTTTATGCATGGATGAGAACATGGTTACTAAGAGAAGAATTGGTTATGCCCACATCTATGTCAGTATTAAAGTATCGAAAGATCTTCCCAATGAAATACCAATCATGAGGCTAGGATATAGGAATCAATTATGGGAGGATAGTATTGCAATTTCGTATCATTGGAGGCCCTTTGCAAAGGCTTAAACTGCTATTTCGATACCCATGGGTAAAATCTTCAAGTCTGGTAACTATCAAGAGTTGATGAATCAAGAGGAAGAATGTATTTCTGGTGAAAACCAAAATTCTGGAAGCTTGAATGTTCCTGTGAATAATAGTTGTGATGAGGTAAACCTCTCTTCAGTTAATCTTGAAACAAAATTTATGCAGAAAAAGGATAGTTATGCTCTAGATAAAGATACTGATACATTGGGAAATTCTGCTGTTGTGGAAATTATTATGTCTAACAAGGATCCTCCTTGACTAGAAACCTTACTTGAAATTGCAGATTCCCAACAAAAGGAGACAATTTGCACAAATGTTTTAACTCAAAAGGCAGAGGATACTTCAAATCTTTCTCAGGGCATTACTAAAGATGAAGACAGTGGGAACTTCCAATCCATTTCAAAAAGAAAATCCCAACAGGGCAAAGGTAAAGGCCTCAAAAGCACTTCTATTTAACAAGACTATTTTTGTTTGGAATGTTAGAGGAATAAATTTCCCTTCTAAATTACTAGCTCTAAAAGATTTTGTTTCGAGAGAAAAACCCATCTTACTTGGTTTACTTGAAACGAAAGTGAGATTGGTGAACCTAAATAAGTTGAATATTTTGGGTCCTCAATGGAGATCACTTTCAAATCACAGTCATCATGCCTATGGAAGGATCATAGTATGCTTCAATTTAGATGAGATTAAGGTAGAACTTTTAGAAGCAAATGAGCAGGTTATGCATCTTCAAATCTTACTGTAGCGAGGTAACATAGATCTGTATGTACCCTATATTTATGCTAGCAACTTTGAATTCCAACATAGAGATCTCTGGAACAACATCCGACAATTTAGTGTTAATATCAACAAACCGTGGCTCATATGTGAGGATTTCAACTCCGCTCTCTATGCATCCGAAGCTTAGGGTAACACCAGTTTGAGAAATTTCTCAGCTGATATGTGTGAATGTGTTGAACATGTAAGGCTGACTGATCTCAAATTTATTGGTCACTCATTCACACGGTCAAACAAGCAAAAACCAAGTTGGTTCATCAAGAAAAAATTGGACAGAGCTCTTGTTAATGATCTTTGGCTACAAAATTTCCCTAACAGTCTAACTAATTTTATGGATCCTTTATTCTCGGACCATACTCCCATTCTTGTCTTGAATTTCTCCACTCCTGCTGCTAATCACCATCCTTTTTGGTTCAACAACTACTTAGTTAAAGATCATGATTTTGATGTTGCTTACAGGAAAGGAGCTATGTACTTTTGGAATTCTGAAATCTTCCAAATGACCTATTGTTGAAGCTATCGATAATACCATATTGGAATTGATTAGGGTGCAAAATATGTTATCCTCTAATCCAGAGACTCATTCTCTAATTGACCAGACGAAACTAGCTCTCACCAATTATCTTCAAGCCTCTATTTTGAAACCCGGACCGGACCGGTCGATTCAACCAGTTCGACCAGTCTTCATTTGGACTAGTGCGAACCGGTGAGAATCGATCAATTGACCGGTTAAACCGGTGATCGAACCGGTTGGCCACTGGTTCAATGATTTTTTTTTTCTAAAACACATCATATTTTTTATTTATATTTATTTATATTATTTGAACTGGTCAAATGAATTTTTTATTTATATTTATTTATATTATTTGGTATATTTTTCTATTTTTTTTTAATATTACTAATATTATATATAATTAAATATAATTATTGCATAATTATGACGTCACATCGATTCGACCGATGGTCGAACCGTTCGAACTGGTGACTAGTAAGGCCTCCGGTTCGATGTCTGGTCCGGGTTTTAAAATCTTGCTTCAAGCAATAAGTAATTACTCTTCTATTTTGCAACAAAGAGCTCGAATTAATTGGCTACAAGATGGGGATAGTTGTACTCAATTTTTTTCCATTCGATATTAGCCAGAAAGAACTGCAGCAAAATCTATTCCATTACTTCTCATAATGGCACTGTCATCCAGAATCCGAAGGATATTCATGAAGAAGCTTTCAGATTCTTCAGTTCTTCTCTTGGTACCGAAGTATTAACAAATGTTTCACACAGGGATCTACAACAACTCAAACTACAACAAATTACACACTCTGATTTTAACCTATTAACTAATCCAGTGGAGGGTAGTGAGATTGAGAAATGTGTTTTTGGAATGAATGGTAAGAAAATATTTTTACCAACACTCTTGGAATATAGTTGGTGGTTTTGTCAAGGAAGTCATTCATGAATTCTTCGGAAATGAAGTACTTGTTAAGGAGATCAACAAAACATTCTTATGCTTGATTCATAAAGGTTCAAATCCAACAAGCTTTGCTGATTATCGTCCCATTTCATATACAAACTTTCTTTATAAAGTGATCTCTAAGATTATGGTAGCTAGATTGAAGAAAGTTCTAGCTCCCTTGATTAATGAAAACCAAAGTGCTTTCTTGTCGAATAGGTACATCGGAGACAACATATTTATTGTTCAAGAGTTGTTGAAGGGTTACTCCACTTCTAATAGCCCTCTGAATTATGCAATGAAGATTGACTTCCACAAAGCATTTGATAGTATTAGCTGGAAATTCCTACGATCTATATTGGAAGCTTTTGGTTTTCCTGATCAATTTATCAAATAGGTCATGCAATACATCACCTCAGCTTCCTTTTCTGTTCTGATTAATGGATCTCCTTCCCAATACTTCAAAGCCATAAGAGATCTTAGACAGGGTGACCCCATTTTCCCCTTCCTTTTTATACTTGCCATGGAAATTCTGAATGCAATCATAATGAAGGAGACTATTTCAAATCACAATTTCAAACACCATACAAAGTGCAAGAAACTTGGCCTTACTAATCTTTGCTTTGCAGATGACTTTCTATTTTGCAGGGCTGATTTGGAGTCAATCCACTCTTATATGCATACCCTCAGTGTGTTTAAGCATGTTTCTGGTCTTCAAATTAATTTAAACAAAAGTCATTTCCTATTGTCTAAAGGTGCAGCCAACTTGGAAACTATTATTGCAGAGGCAACAAGCATGAAATTGCAATATCCTCCTCTCCTCTACCTTGGTCTTCCAATGTCGACAAAGAGGCTAAACTATTCTGATTATCACCTTCTCTTAGACAGGATCCACAAGAGAGTAAAGTCATGGGTGAATATATCGCTTTGTTATGCAGGTAAGCTTCAGCTTATTAAATCGGTTCTTAATTCTTTGCATGTGTACTGGAGCTCCCATATATTCTTATCTCAAAGCATTATCAAAGTGATCGAAAGGATTCTTAGATCCTTCTTATGGAGTCACTTGAATGGCAACCCTGGAGCAACAAAGATAAAATGGGCTAACATATGTTTTCTGAAATAAGGAGGTATGAACATCCCCTCCATCAAAGATACTAACCATTCTCTGATTCTCAAGAGATTTTAGTGGGTACTGGAAGACAAGAAGAGCTTGTGGGTAAAGTAGTTACATGTATACTTCCTTAGCGGGAACAACATATGGGCTATTAAACCAAAAGCTACACATTCTTTTTTCTTCACTCAGCTGCTGAAGTTAAGAGATGCTGTATAATAGGAGAGTTCATGTGAAATTAAGGATGGTCGTTTGGTTTCCTTATGGTATGACAATTAGTTCAGCAGGGGCCCCTTAATACAACTGACGAATCTTTCAAGAGCTTCCTCTTCATTTCCATTAAAAACACGGATGAGATCCTTCATTGACGGAAACTCGTGGAATTTTCCTAGAAGTCTAATGCATTTTCAGTCTAGCTAAAACCCAACCCCCCCATGAACCTGACGTCTTCTTTTGGAAAGGTATTCTACTTGACAAACTCACAAACAGAATCATATGTGATAATTTACATAAGCATCGATCCGCAGTTTCTTGGGCTACTACAGTAAGGAATAAGCATCTAACACCGAGGAGATCTTTCATCTTCTGGCTAACCATCCAGAACAAACTATCTACAATAGACCGAATATCGTACGTGCAAATGGACACTTATTGTCCCATGTGCTCCTTGCAAATTGAATCTTGTAACCACCTTTTTTTTTAATGTCATCTCAACAAAACAATATGGGAGTATGTCCTTGCTCTATGTTCTTGGACGAATCCAGAGATATCTATTTTAGATATTACTAATGGTCTCTTAATGCAATTACCTATTCATATTATTGTCTTGGGAGTTTGTATCTACTTGTTCTAGAGGGAACGGAATATTCGACGCTTCAAGAACAAATCATCTGGTAAAAAATGTCTGATCTCCTTAATAATTGCTGAAATTCGGGAGCTTGTTATGACTAAGAAGCTACAACTAACTTGCAGCTCAAATGCTCGTCCCTCTTTATGTATATAGAGATCTGTTTGAAAAGCAATTCATGGTAGAGCTTCTTCGGGTGAGGGCAGTTAGCCCGAAGTAAGCATTGTATAGAACAAAAACCTCCCTTCAAACTGGAAGAAGATCCTTTTTCATTGCCATGGGAATGCTAGCGCTGGCCAAATGGAAGAAAGTAACACAAGACGGTTGTTAAAGACACCAAGGACTTTGACATTACTGCACCACCTTGTTCCACCTAGTTAACGAAGTTCTAAAGTTCTAAATTGCCATACGTTGTGTTGTTATAATTTGATAATTACCTTCTGTTGTATTGTATCCTACGGGTTCTCCCTTGGACATCTCAGTTTCTGTAACTTTATCCTTCTTTATTAATTCAATTTTCTATTTTCAAAAAAAAAATATTTGATACGTTCAAGGGTTTGGGTACCAGTACCACAAACATTAGGAGTATAAATTAGGTCCCCTTAATTCACTTTCAAAACAATTGCATTTTCTGAGAAAGTATAGTTAAAGTATAGTTCTAAGTCATTGAGAGAGTACAGGCACGCTCTACCAAGTGCCGGTCATTTTCCCATTTGAATCTCAGTGATGAAAAGAATCTATTCCTATGAATTGCCCCTGTTAATCCCAACTAGGCTCATTTCTATCTCCACGGGGATGCATAAGCATTAGCTAAGTAACAATGTTGCAATTACCAGTAATCCAACAACATGGTAGACACAATTAACAAAATGAACCGGACTCCCTATGATTGAAATGAACAAGAAGTGTACAAGCTTTCATGTAGTAACATTGTATTCAAACGGTCCAATGCGAAAGAACATAGCATGTCTAATAAATAAAAGTTTGGGAACGGTCTATACTCATGATCACACCGAGTTCCCAAAACATGCATGTCATAAAAACTGTACAACAGACACCCATCAAGAGATGCTTGTGTCTTTCAGAAATGAGCAGACTAAGAAACTTTGCACCCTAAAGAAAGAAACTGTGAAACTACGTACACTTATGTTCACAAAGAGAGAACATCTGAATTGAAGCCATGAATATAAGATATGCATATGAGCAAAAGGTTTTCAACAGATCACATATCATATTAACTTTGGTAGCCCATTAAAAGCCATCAGAGATCCATGTATGTTCTGTTCCTTCCTGCATTACCAATCTCCATTTAACTCTAGGTTGACGAGCCATACACCTGCCAATAAGAGCGCTGGCACTGTGGCGATCAACACCATGGTGGAAGAGCAATGTAACATATGATAAGTTGGCACATTCATCCAATATACAGGAAATGAACCACCAAGTAACATTACTGTCTTGTAGCACTAATTGCGCACTCAATTCTTTAAGACTTTTCATCCCTACTCTTCTCCGAAAACCACTAGTAGAGAAACAGGTCTCCATTTCAGACCACGCTAGAGACCCCACCACAAGAGAGCGTGTATTTGGAAAAGCATCAAATAATCCCTCTAGACTAAGCTTCATCAGTTCATTAGGTTGGCTGACTTTCAAGGAATCTACTACTAGCTTTGTAATTTTGCTATTTGAAGGAAATGAACTTATGAGGGCAGAAAGATTTGCTGATTGGAGCTTGAGGTTCTCCAAACTAAAAAATTCTTTTATTTCTAAATTGCTCGCTTTCTGAAGAGAAAGATATAAATTACACAACTGTGGAGTTTCAAGGACAAGGGATTTGGGCTTGACACATGTTAGCTTGAGCTCCACAAGGTTCGGTGCAAATATGGCAAGTGAGAGCGGAGCATTGGACACTGTCCAATAACATTTTTTGAGGCATAAGAGATTAATCTTAGGTTCTTTAAGTCCTCCAACTCCTATCAAATTTAGAACTTGCAGGCCAGGAAAGCAATAATTAACCTGGGTTAGGTCTTCATCATCTAGCCTAATGAACTCTAGTGTCAAACTTGTGAGCTTGGGTATTGGGTTTAGACCATCCACCGATAGCCAAGCATTCTTCACCTCAAGTCTCAGAAGATCTTGACCTGTAGGCGGAGATAAAGAAGTCATTCGTATGTATTGATAAAGTGTACTCGTCAAAATCAAAAACCAAAAAAACTTAATGCAAACTGTTAACACCTGGTTAAAGGGAGTAACAGAAAACCTTGATTTTTAGGTTCTATCACTGAGTGAGATGGAGAATCTTTTAAATTTTAGCTTGTCATTGACTTATACCTACTATCTTACATAGTTACATTTTGCTCTTCCCATAAAGAAAACCACAAGAATAGTTCATAAGCTTTCTCTTGAAGCTCCAGTACAGTAACCAATTACTTGAGATTATGAAAAATGAATCTGCTTTCTTTAATCAAATGTGGAGTTTAAAACATATGTTGATTAGCATTCACTTAACAAGATAGAATCAAATAACCATCCAACTGTCGTCCAAAGACGTAAGGATTCACTTTTTGTAACTTCATTACAGAACAAAATGCCAATAAAGCCAGTTGCGATCATTCGTCATCTTCAAGCTAGCCGCATCTTACAACCTTTTTTTTTTAATTATTCCATACTATTGTACTGACTGAGAAGTCCCTGAATAGCTACTAGGCATCAATCTCTACGGACGTTTTAAGAAATTAGTCTCTCTTGCAACTTAGAATCAAGCTAACATCAACTAGGAATCCAATTAATCCCATCTCTTAACTACCATATCGAAAAGGCACCTTATACCAAAACCTCACACTTGTCAACGTTTCCAAAACCAATACAACCTCTTACTAAGAATGAAATTGTAAATGAAATGGACATATACGAGCAAACTCACAGTACAAAGAAATCAACGCCAAGATATCCGATTTTCGCCAACAAGACTGAACCCAAAAGTCCGAAATCGACAACGACCTCAAGTCTCCACAAACCCTTGGCAACCACTCTTTCACAAACATGACATCCGTCAGATACAAGTCATCAGACTCGTCATCGACGTCGTCGTACGAAATTCCGGCGAGAGACTTATCAATGCCAATGGAAACGGATTCGACGGACCTCGATTTGTTAACCAGAGCATTGAAAATAGCCTTAAACGGTGTGATCGCCGCTTTGGACTCCTGTGACCGGGACTGGAAGTACCGAGGTAAGGTGCAGAAGAGGTTGATCGACCGAACCTCCTGGGAGAGGGCGTTTAGGGATTTAGAAGCGACTCGGCACCGAGCGAGATCGGCAGCATCGGCGAGTCGACTCAGAATCTCGGTAATTAATGGTGGCGGTAGATCATCCATAGAATACAAAAGAGATGGTTCGGGTTTTTATCGGTCCCGCATTATTTATCTTTAAAGGCGCGTGTGATTGGTAATAAGGCCACTATTTTGATAGAAATAACAATAATACCACCCAACCGTATAGTTCCTTTTATCGAGAAAAAGAGGGTTAAAAAAAAGAAGCTTCTGAAATCGAAGTATGGCTTTAATGTCGGACCAGACTAACAATTGTGACAAGCAACAAATAACTTTTTTTTTTTTGGTCTACGATGTATTTTAGAAGGATCCTAATTATAAGAAGACATTTTTAGCCTATTTATATTCAGACTAATCTCCGCTCGAGTCGGATAGATTTCTTGCGAGAGGCAAAACGTTGGTCCCAAATTTTAAACGGCTTTAAATCACCTTCGCCTTTAAGTATGAATAAACCTGTTTTTTTGGTCCCTTCTATATTTATAACTTTTATAAATAAAAATAGTAATGAATCAATCAATTTTTTTATTATTGTCAAAAATTAATTATTACTTTTATTCTTCAAATTAATAAATTTGTTTAATTTCATTAATAAAATATATTTGTCAAATTTTATATTTTTGATTTATATCTTTACAGTTTAATTGAAAATTTTTGTTTTAAATTATTATTATTAAAAACTAATTATAAAAAGTCAAATTTGTTTAATGAATTGAATGATTAATTAGTATAGATATGAAATTTTGCTTAAGATAATTTAAGAATACCTTAAAAAATGATATTTAAACTTTACAAAAATATGTTTAAAGAAAAACATTGAAAAATAACTTAGAACAAAGTTTGAGCCCCTTCTTTAAACATACTTAAGTTAGAGTCTCTTTCAGTGTACTTTTTTAAAAGTACTTCAATTTTTATGTGTCTTTAGATAGTGTTAAAGAATTTAGAGCTTTTTATGATAATAAGGAGAACCTCCGTCAAAAATATAATTTTAATGTTTACTATTATTCTAAATTTTATGTTATATTCAATCTTAGTTTGAATTATTAAATTTATTATTAGTTTATTATATATTAATACGAATTATAGGTTTATTAATTTTATTTCAATAAAATATTTTATTTTATATTATATATTTTACCTATTCTTATAATTTTAATTGTTTATTTATTATATATTACTTTTATAATAGTTTAATACCGATTGAATATTTAAACCTTTAATTTTTCTTTTGACTGGTCCAATGTCCATCTAATTTTCAAAATAATTATTAATAATGCAGTAATTTGCATTTTTCTATTCATGGGATTGACTATTTGTTTAGTTTAGTGTTCTTGAATTTAAAGTTAATACTTTTTTGTTTAACATAAAATAAGCTATTTAAGTATCCAAAGCAAATTGGGATTAAATCAAGTCATTTTTTAGATGCATCTTATATTTAATAAAAGAAAGTGTAATATTCAAAAACTAAAAATTTCATTCTATTCTTTACCTTATTCCAATCTTTTGGCTAATGAAACAAATTGGATAATGCTATTTATGTTGGATTTTTCTTAGTATAAATGAACTAAAAGTGTCAGAAATGTCAAGGATCATATTCCTCTATAGTTCTCATTAATATATAGAAAAAAAGAAAGAGGAGATTTTTGAAATAGAATCCTTAATAATATCAAAACAAACAATTTCGATATCATTAATATTATCCAATCAAAGATGTGATAAGATTGTATTGTATAGTCAATTATTGCATTTAGCCTAATTTAATTTTATATGAAAGATACTTGTTTAGAATGGAGATATTTAATTTAATCTTCCCTTATTATCATGTAACTCATTAGATACTCCATATTATGTTGAATAGAGATCCATAACATTTCAAACACTTTCATGGTATCAGAGCATTTGTAAATTTTTAAAATCATTGTTATGTTGTCACTAAGAGTAAGGACAACAATTCATCTTTTACCTTTGTTATTCTTGATATAAAGTGCCCTATTATCTCTATTATGTTGGAGAAAACAACAATGAAAGAAGAGATAAATATATTGCCAAGGAAAACAATGATGAAAGAAAAGAAATGATACTGCTAATCGTTCGTATTATTAAAGGTGAAGAGGATCCTATTAAATAGGCTTTACAACCTAACAGAGATAGAAACGTGCTGGGAACAAAAAACAAACATGCATAAAAATAGAAAGATTGTTGAGTAAAGATCTCAACATCATCTTAACGTTATACCTATCTCTAAAAATTCGACACTATCATCTACATTATTTGACAACTGAATAATAGAACAAGTCCTTAAAATTTCAAGCTAACTACTTCTTCCAACACTCCCTCTTCATTCGAATTTGGAGAGACCTAACTAAACACAGAATTCTTCATACTTCTTCTACAGTAGATTCTTGGTGAGAAGATCTACAACTTGTTCATTTGTCTGGCAACTTGATAGTTAAACTTCCCCTTTACCTATTCGCTCCCTAACAAAATACTGTTTAATCTCACTATGTTTTTTGTTGATTTGTTGTTATAGAATAAGTCAATACTTTTGCACATAACCCAGGTCACATAGAATTCTCCTTAGCCATACTGCCTGACATGTTGCTGAAGTTATTGCTACGTATTCAGCTTCTATAGATGAAAGAGCCACAATAGCTTATTTTTTCGAACTCCATGAAACTATTCCTAACCCTAAGTGAAGCAGCTTCCCAAAGTGCTTCTTTGATCATCAACAGCTCTTGCCCAGTCACTGTTACAATATCCTTTGAGGCTGAACGAAATTTCTTTCTGATATCATATCCCCAGAGCTTTTGTTCCAGCCAAGTATTGAAGTACACTCTTAATTGTACCAAAATGGTGCTTAGTAGGTTGATGCATAAATCTAAAGAGTACACCTATCGAGAAGCTGATGTATGGATGTGAATGTGTCACATATATAAGACGACTAATTAGACTTCGATACTGACCACCATCGACTTGCTCGATTCCATCATTTGCTTGTAGTTTGTCATTGATATTCATGGGTGTAATGTCTTCTTTGCAATCCTTCATGTTGCATTTCTTCATAGTGTCATCAATGTACTTCTTTTGAGATATAAGTATTCCTTCCTTGCTTTAAATAACTTCTAATCCCAAGAAGTAAAGCAATTCACCCAATTTTGGAACATTTACTTTATGGAGATTTTAAATTCAGATATAAGCTAATTTGATGAACTAGTGTAGATCATGTCATCAGTATATAAACTTACTATCAACAAATAACTAATACCTTGCTTCTTAACATACAAGGTTGATTCATGTATACTCCTCTCGAAGCCCTTTATATGAAAGAACTCGTCAATTTTACTATACCATGCTCTTAGGGACTGTTTGAATCCATATAACACCTTCTTCAACCAAAGCACTTTGTCTGGTTTGCTTGAACTTTTGAATCTAGGAGGCTTATATACACTTCATCATATAATTCTCCATTTAAAAAGGCTAACTTAACGTTAAACTGATAAACTTTCCATTACTTTTTGAGATGCTAGTGCTAGAATAAGTCGAATAGTTTCAAATTGAGCTACTGGTGAGAAGGTTTCCTCATAGTCCACTCCCTGTTATTGAGCATATCCCCTTACTACTAGTCTAGCTTTATACTTTTGAATACTGCCATCAACTAAGAACTTTGTTTTGAAAATCCAATTCAATCCAGTGCAATTTTTACCTTTAGGAAGATTAGTTAGCTCCCTTGTCTTATTATGTTGTATGGACATTAGCTCATCTTCCATTGCATCTCTCCATTCCTACTTTTCCATTCTTTCTTCCATTGTGATTGAATCCCCAGCACATAAAACCAATGATGATGTAACCTCTCCCTTAATTTCAAATTAATGTCAAGGAATTCTACCACAGTCACTTCTGCATATCTGAGTTAACTCCATTGGAATTGATTCATTGGGAGGAGACTCTTTAGATAAAGAGGTCGCGCTTGACGATGGACTTGTTCTTACTCGTATCGAGTTAGTAGCTACTTTTCAACTTCGACTTCGCCTTTTGCCTTCTTCAATTGACATCTTATTTTTGCTTTCCCACTTTCAAGCTACCTGCTTATCAAACGTTACATTTCTACTAATGGCTATGCACTCCTTTATAGGGTCATAAAGGTGATAAGCTTCAAAGTTAGTACAATAACCTACAAATATAAATTTTTGTAATTTATCTTCTAACTTATGCTTATCTCATGTTTTCAAAGCATAACATACACTGCCAAAGACACATAAATGACTCACCGATGACTTGTTACCACTCTAAACTTCATAAGGAGTTTGATTTTGTACAGCTTATGTGGGTGAGATATTTAGAAGATACACATTTGTTGCCACACCTTCTACCCATAAACTGTTAGGAAGCCCTTTAGATTTCATTATTGCATATGCCATTTTAACTATTGTCTGATTCTTTTGCTCAACTAATCCATTTTGCTCCAGAGTATAAGGTGTTGTCAATTCCCTTTTGATGCCTTCAGATTTTTTTCACTTTGTTTTTTTCCATAACTTTGAACTTTTTGAAATGCTCAAAAGTTTCTGATTTCAATTTTAAAAAATGCACATAACTCATTTGATTATAATCATCAGTAAACAACAAGAAGTATTTACTTCCGAGAGAGACTCACTCTTTATGGATTCGAATTATTTAGCATGAAATAGTTCTAGAAGTTCAGTTGCTCGCCTAGCTTTTCTAATTAGAAAAACCTTCTTTGCTTGTTTTGTAAACACACATCCTTCACATAGCTTCCTTTGTGTAGAGATCAAAGGGAGGCCTCTGACCATCTGCTTATTTCTCAATAGTTGTAAAACCTTGTTGTTCAAGTGACCATACCTTAAGTGTCATAACTCACTGCTATCTAACTCCTCGTTAACCAAAGCCACCTCTATGTTCATAGAAAAATCCAAAGGAAACATTCTATTTGGAGACATTTTAGCATGAGCAAGCACTTTTCGATATTTCTCATTCTTTATCACACATCACGATCCATTAAATATCACAGAGTATTCACATTCAACTAGTTGACCCATATTTGTCAAATTATGAGCAAGACAGGGAGCATAATGCACATCTATAATGAACTTTGCATGGTTAACTATCATTACCATGGCTGCTCCAAGTCCTTCTATCTAAAGTTGCTTGTCATCTTCTAACCGCACTTGACTCGTCCAACTCCTTAAATTTGGATTTATCTCTAATCATATGATGCGAGCACCCACTGTAAAGATGCCAGACATCATTGATCAACCCATCTTTAGAAGTGTGAGCCATGAATAAGTAGTCATCTTGTTCCTCTTCTTCTTTTACATAATTAACTTCTTGCTTGTACCAACAAAACTTCTCTATATACGTAAATTTTTTTCAATAAGAGCATTCGAATGAGATGTTACAACCTCTCCCCTTCCTCAGAATCCACCATGATCTCTATCATTTCCTCTTTAAATGGAGGATTCTGCTTCTTTATTTTGAAAGGCTTTTTCTTCTTCCTTCATTGTTGTCCTATTAATCCTGACCCTATATGCTTGCAATGAACCCATTAATTCATCAAACAAAAAAATGGACAGATCTTTAGACTCCTCGATTGTTGCTATGACATGATCAAACTTAGACATTAAACTTCTTAAAACTTTGGCAAATATTGTTTCATCAATAAAATTTTTTTCCATAAGAACTCATATGGCTCACAATAGCAAAAATATGTGCCAAATACTATTGTACAAACTCATTACCTTTTATGCTAGAAGTTTCAAATTCACATCAAAAGGACTGGAGCTTAACGGTGATCACCTTTGTTGATTCTTAGAATTCTATCTTCAGGATAGACCATTCTTGCTTAGTGGTAGTTGTTGTAGCTATTCACGAGAAAATTGTTTTTACCTACTGCTTGTTGGATAAAAAACAACACTTTGGCGTCTCATTTCTAATTCTCCTTCTATCTTGTCTCGTCATCATCACTTGTTTCTGCACAGTCGTTCTCCAATAATCCTAAAGATCTTAAGAGTTGAACAATGATTTCATTTTTATGCTCAAATACTTATATGAATCTCCCTTGAAGATTAGAATTTGTGGTGTAGACAAACTAACTACAATTGAGTTTGTTGCCATGTTCAAAAAAATCAAGTTCCTAGTTCAGAAGGAACCTAACTCTGATACCAAAATTGTTGGAGAAAGCAGTGATGAAAGAACAGATAAATATATTGCTAAGGAAAATAGTGATGAAAGAAAAGAAACGATACTACTAATCGTTCGTATTATTAAAGGTGAAAAGGAGCCTATTAAATAGGCTTTACAACCTAAAAGAGATAGAAATATGTTGGGAATAATCTATCTGCTGGGAACAAAAACCAAAAATGTGCTTAAAAACAGAAAGATTGTTGAGCAAAAATCTCAACGTTATATCAACGTTCTCCCTATCTCTAAAAATTCGATGTTATCATTTACCTTATTTGACAACTGAATAATAAGACAAATCCCTAAAAATTTGAATTAGCTACTTCTCCCAACATATCCTTCTAATAACCCTTTACCCTTGTGAGTGACATTCTTATTGGCTTTGATGATTATAACTAATGGGCACTTGACATGAGGCTCATGACAATGGCCCTCAAATGAAAAAATAAATATGGTTTTTTCGATGGCTCCCTTCCTATGTTTGAATTAACTAGTTTTGATTTTGCTTAACAGAATCGTGTTCCCAATATTGTCATAATATGGATTCTTAATTACATCCATCGGTTACTTACTCATATTGTTCTCTATGTCACGTCAACTGCTATGGTTTGGGTTGATTGAAAAGCCCATTTTTCTATCAATAGTGGCATATGCATATATGAGCTCGAGAAGTGGATTGTCATTCTTTAATAATATGATAGTTATATTGCTCAATATTTCATTAAACTTCGTACTTTCTAGGACTAGTTATTTCTTATCTAATAGAACTAAGTATTTCTTAATTGGGGAAATAAGGTCATGAGATTTTTTAAAATAATTTTCCAATCTAATTAAGGCTTAAAAATATAATAGTATATGATGCAGAAAATCTTTTTTCTATACACTCTAGTGGAATAGTAAGAAAAATTACGATAATGGAGAATTATAAAAAAGATGGGATTATTTTGAAGAGTGGGATCAAACTAATTATATGGAATATTTATTATTTATAAAAACT
>JANVCQ010000231.1:12890145-12929735 GCA_025531925.1 Erythroxylum plowmanianum
GCATGTGCAACAAATCCTCAATCATAGAGGCTATATGCTGTATGTGCATGCCGAGATCTAATTCCATAATCCTAACCCATCCCAATTTACCAAAATGCCCTTCCCATCGATGATGGGATGTTACATGTCATGTTTTTACCACTAACCGGGAAAGGACTAAAATTCCAAAAGATGTCCACGAAGCCTTGGAAGTGCCCGAATGGAATAAGACAGTGATGGAGGAAATGAAAGCTTTGAGGAAAAATGGAATACGGGATATGGTAGATTGCCGAAAGGAAAAAGAATTATAGGTTGTAAATGGATATTCACTGTAAAATATAAAAATAATGGCTTGATGGAAAGATATAAGGTAAGGCTGGTTGTGAAAGGGTTTACTCAAACATATGGTGTTAACTACACAGAGACATTTGCACCAGTAGCAAAACTAAACACTATCCAAGTCCTCCTATCTCTAGCAGTAAAATTGGACTAGTCCTTGTAGTAATTAGACATCAAGAATGCTTTCTTAAATGGGGAATTAGAGGAAGAAATCTTCATGGTGCAACCCCCAGGATTTTGTTAAAAAGGTGAAGAAAACAAAGTTTACAAGCTGAAAAATTCCTTGTATAGGTTAAAATAGTCTCCAAAAGCATGGTTTGATAGGTTTACGAAAGTAATAAAAGAACAAGGATATCAACAAGGACATTCAGATCACACAATGTTCTTCAAACATTCTGATAATGGAAAAAAAAACAATTATGGCCATATAGTCTAATGATATTGTCTTGACAAGGGATGATATATTAGAGATGAAGAGAATAAAGGAAGTTCTAGCCACTGAATTTAAGATAAAGGATTTGGTTCAAATGCATTATTTCCTAGGAATGGAAGTTGCCAAATCAAGGAAAGGAATCAATGTTTCACAGAGAAAGTATGCCATTGATCTTTTAAATGAAACTTGTATGCTTAGGTGTAGGCTAAGTAATACTCCAATTATAAGTCAGAAAGAGATTAATAAATGTTGGGAAACTAGCTGATAAGGAGAGATATCAAATACTAGTATTGAGATTAATGTACCTGTTAGATACTAGACCAAATATTGCATTTACAGTAAGCCAGGTATCTCAACACATAAACAATCCCATTTAGGCTAGGAGTGGTGTACATAATTCTTAGGTATCTCAAAGGATCCACTGGGAAAGGCCTATTGTTCAAAAAATGTGAGAACAGGAAAATAGAAGTCTTTACAGATGTAGATTGGGCAGTATCAACAAAAGATAGGAAGTCCATATTTGGTTATTGTACATTCGTATGGAGGAACCTAGTAACCTGGAGAAGTAAAAAGAAAAATGTAATTGCCAAAAGCAGTTCAAAGGCTAAATTCACAGTAGCAACTCAAGGAATATGTGAAGGATTATGGTTGAAGAAACTATTGGAAGAACTTCATGTTATAACGGAACCACCTATCAAGCTCTACTGTGATAATAAAGTGACTATTAGTATCTCCCTAAATCTAATGATCCAACTTTAAGGGGGAGTGTTGGAATGTCAATTAGAGAAGATTCCAACGAAATTTTACTTCTCTAATTAACATATGATCTATAGGAGGATTATTGGGGATCTCATATCAAATTAGAATCCCTCCTATTTTCACAGTGTGGTTCCCTACATATATGTATGATGTAAACAGAAATATATAAGAAAGAAGAAAGGCAGAAGTTTTAATTGTCGTAGGCATACGTCTTAATAGATGTGCCTAAAATAAGTTCTAAAAATACATAAGCTATCTTACTCGCAAATATAAGAGGTAGTTATAGTTGCTTACCAGGGTCGTCTCTGAAGAAGATGAAATTGGTCCACTCAAATTAACCTTGAACAAAAATAAAAACAAATGCAATCTTAAACATTCTATCCCGATTTATTGAGTAAAGGCTTTAAAGAAAATCACAAAATTAAACTGAGAAGTAAACTAATTTAACTAGAGGCAAAAACGAATAGATTAACAAAATTAGGAAACTCTTGATAATTAATTTCACTAATTTAATCTTCTATGCATGACTAAGAGAAAATGATTAGGTAGTTGTCTTACTAAAATTAATAATTGGGTTCTAAGATCAACTTGAATAATAAACTAAGTCTAACTTTCGAATTTGACAAGTTATCATCCGAATTAATTATAAAAACCCGACTATTAATTACTACTTAAGTCGATATATTTCTAGTTCTTAGCCTAAGCATCTATAGTTTTTGTTCCATATTAAACTTCTTCTCTTGATCCTTCATTTAATACTAAAATGATGCAAAGGTTGGTCATGCTATCACATCCATTTAGTTCAAAAACTATAGCAAACATAAGACAACAACACAGTCCCTCAATCATACATATTTGACTAAAATAGATACATTAATCCTCAAGAAAAGGAGACTAGTCCATCATGGAAATAACAAGATTCATCATCTTTATATACTTCAATCCCATCTTTATCAGTATAGGAGAATTATTAATGCAACAAACCAAGTAAATAACTAAATGCACTATCAAAAACTACAGAGTATTAGTCGGTTAAGCTAACAAGGTAGTAAATTTAGTTCACAAAAGAAAAGTAAAACGTAGAGAAATAATGCAACAAATAAAGAATAGAGCAAGCAAAAAAAGATTGGATGAGGGAGTTATAGTGGTCTCTTGCACTCTCAAGCTCTCAGTATTGGTTCTCTCCTTTTGCTTCGACTTAGTTCTCACCCAGATGCTCTGATGCTTAAGTTGGTTCCACTCTCTGTTGTTGTTGTTCTTCTTCTTACCCGACTACTTTTTATTCTCTCCTCTCTTCTCTGCCTTCCTTTTCTCTATCTATTTTATGTCCCCCGAATGTCCCAGTATGTCTATATGTAGAATAAGTGCCTCTATTGACTCTCTCAGTTTATCCCTTTTTACCTCTCACTCCTTTTCTATTTATAGCACGAGTCTAGGTTTAGGGTTTTAAGGTTGTTACACCTTCAACCTACATGCATCAAACTTAAGTGAATGCAAAGGAGTAGTCACGAGGGTGACTAGTTAAGTCATCACTGTGACTACCAATTGTCACCATGGTGAAAAGTTTAGTCAAGGTGGTCACAATGGTCACAGTGGTGACTAAACTTGTCACTGTGGTGACAAGTCAAGTCACCACCATGACTAACACTTTAGTCACCACTTTTTTTATGCAAAATTTACATTACCTTTCATTTGCCATGCAAAAATCACAAAACATTTTCTTTAACCTTCATGCAACATTCACGAGCATTTTCACTCAATTCATATCACATTTGGATTAAAAATATAAGAATTTGTAACCAAAATCAAGATAAGAATGCAAGTAAAATCAATAGAAATTATACACAACAATAGACCGAATCATGTAAATTTGAGTGCTTTGTTTTTCCTCTTAAATCTTTAGTAAGCATATCAACTAATCTTTGAACAGCACTCAAGATTGATAAACCATGAAAAAGAATTTCAGGTTTAACTATTTGACACCTAAATCTCCAAGAAAGAACTAAGAAAGATTAGCCAAATGATCTAGCAACATTTTTCATCAAGATAAATGTTAGCCATCTCTAAAAGCCTTAAAACCTTGCCAGAGAAGTAGAGATGATTGTCACTTTTGTGACTCGATAATTGGCAAAAGTGCAACAATAATTTCACAATATATGTCAATAAGATCATAAGTTGCCATTATTTTCTCTTCTCTAACCACATGCTTAACCTGTATCAGCTAAACAGAAGAATGTGTAAATTTTCCAGCTATTACAATATATTTCAAGCAAACAAGCAATTTACCTCTTAGAATAAATGAGGAGGGACTATTCCAAATTAAATAATCATAAAAAGTTATATCTAGTAACCATTCTCCCAATAAGATATGTAAAATAGATTTCACCTCTTTCAGAATCATATATCCCATTAAAAAAGACACTTAACTCATTCAATGTATACTCCTTCACATGATTGGAAATAGAGATCTCAGTCAAAAACATCAATACACCATGAATTATGGGCACGAGGATCTAAATCATATCGGTATTTTCGCAATCCGTTCTTTGAATGCTTTGAATGCTTCAAGTATGCTTCAAGTGTGCTTCTCTTAATCAAGATGATGAAAAGAGTAGAGGCAGGGAGAGGTTACAAATTATTATATTATTTTATTCACATTTTTGGAAACATATTTCTTATTTTTTGTTAAGACATTGGCAATGTTTATGCATAGGAATATATCCTAAAAACACATTCTGGTATAGCGGAATTAAAGTTTGTTGGAGTTAAAGGGACGACGGCTTAGATAACAGGCACACCTAAAATCCCAAAGAGAGGAATAATCAGGTTGACCGTCAAATAATAATTCCCAAGGTAATTTATTTTTTAGCATTGGTTTTGGCATTTGATTCATTAAATAGATGACAGTGAAAAAAGCATCATCATAGTAAACGTTTGGAATAGATGAATGGGCAAGTAAAGAAAGGCCTAACTTAACAATATATCGATGCTTTCTTTTAGGAACATCATTTTAACCATGAGCATAACGACAAGAGACACAATGTGTGACCCCATACTCGCTAAGAAATTTTGAGAGACTCCTATATTCTTTCCCTCGGTCACTCTAAAAATTTTGAAATTTTATGTTTAGAAGCGTTTCAATGTGCATTTTGAATTTTTGAAAGGTTGATAAAGTTTCCGACTTGCAAGTCAAAAGGAAGAACCAGGTATAATGAGTGAAAACATTAACAAAAATAATGTAATAAAGATGAACATAAGTAGAAGCAATGATTGAAGGGCCTTAAACATCATAATAAACCAAATGTAACAGAGATGAATAAACTGTTTGAGATTAATCATATGGTAATTAACAAGACTTACCTAAATAACAAGCCTTACAAAAATTAAACGAATTACTAGAACTAGAAATCTAATGACTAGAGACTAATTTTCTAACAGTAGCTTTTAAAGCATGTCCAAGATGTTGATGCTAGAGATTTATTGACACAGAAAAAAAAAAGGACTCGAAGAACATGAACAGGAAGAAAACTAGGATGATGAGCCAAAAGTGTAAAAGTCATCCTTAACCTTACGCTAGAGGATTATTTTCCCCAACCGTTTGTCCTTCACACAACAAGAAGAATCGTCGCTCTCAAATTTAGCAGGATTATCACGACACAACTGTAAGACACTAAGTAATTTCTTTTTCATTTCCTGACTACATAAGACACGAATGAGATAAAGAGGGAAGGATGTAGTTTTTAAGAAACAGCTCCCTATATGAGTAATGTCAAACCTGCGCTTTTTAAATTTGAATTTGAGCGGATCTACGATATTCAGTTGGGTTCTAAATTTCAACCATATTAGGATTAACAGTTTCAGTGGCACCAATGTTAGGATGTCAGTCAGGATCAACAAACATCCCTGAAGAAGTAGCAAAGGTAGCAAACAAATTGTTTTGTTTGTAATTTGGAGTTGATAGGCACAGTCATAGTGATTGTAGCACTAGAGAGCATTATACTAAGGCTAGTGACAAATTTGGCAAACCACAGGGGAGTTGTTTTGGTTGGGATTAAAATGGTTTCGACCACAACCTCCATGCCCAAAAGGGTAGCCTCCTTGCTGAGAATTTTGTGAAGAGTTACCCTACATATTTTTCTTAACAACAGCATTAGCAAGAGGTGGAAAAGATTTCGAAGCAATAGTACCATGAATATCACTCTCTTGAATTAATAAGCCAAGCAATTCATTCAAAATGACAAGTTCAATTCTTGTTTTCAAAGACACCTTTAAAGGATGATAATCTAGAGGTAAACCATTCAAAATAGTAGTATTAATTATTCTATTAATATCTATAAGTTGAATGATCCGTAATTTTTATGAATGATTAATATAAGTAGCAAGTAGGTTGTTTACATATTTGCATATTTAATTTATAAGAAATAAAAAATAAATTTAATAGTTATAGTTATCTCAATTATTTAATTTAGGGTTTAGTCTTTTTTATTAAGCTTATTGCTATCATCTAGTTAATATAGAATGCTATCATAGTTAATCAATTAATGCTAAGTTTTAATTTGAATAATATATTTTAACCAATTAATTGAGGAAAACTAAAACTTATTATGGCTATCCTAAAAGGTTTCAAACTAAATGCTTTAGTTGCGTAAATTTATTCTTTTAAAACTAATGATCAAAGTTATAATTGGATGAAACCCTTCCCTTGAATTAGAGTTACGTAAAATTGAATTTCTTACTTTTATACTCAATTGATTTATTTATATTTCTTGATAATTTTAGTTTAATTGATAATTAATTATAAACCCCCATTTGATTTTGTCAATTGAAATTGAGAAACCAATATTTAGTTGTTTTGGGATTCGACCTAGTTTCACGAATACTATAATAGCTTAGTTAATCAGAAATTAATTTTGAAAGTTTTGGCAACTTGTTCATCATTATAAGGTTAACGACGAACTAGTTTTGCAACAAATTAAAAGTTTGAGATATTAATACTTTTGATAATTCTAATTAGTATAACAAAATTAAGCAAAATTATGGATTTTAAATATAATTTGCTCTAACATTTTTTATCATTAGGATGTTAATTAGTAAAGTTAATTTATTAGGTTAATAATATTAGGGTTTAAATTTTTTGAATGAGATTTTTTAATACTAATCTAATTTAAATATTTTAATTTAAGTACATAAGTCCCACGTTGCCACATCAGATCCATGTGGCTATATGGAACCCACATCAATATTAAAATATTATAAATATATGTCATGTCATCTTTGACCTAGCAAAAACTTTATGTCATCACACTCCCTTCACTTTTTATATTAACTTAGGGTTGAATTTGAACGTTTCTCAAATGGTAGGGTTTAATTTGTACTCTTTGAAATGTTAGAATTCAATTTGTTAGCAAAGGTAAACCTTAGGGTTATCTATGCCCTTTTTTTCTATCTTATATCATATCACCATACGAAGATTATGTTACTACTAAGCCAAAGGTTTAGTAAGAGAATTATACAAGATTCTATATAGTAAGCATTTGCTTAAATTTTAAAATTTTCTTCCTAATTATCACTATAACTAAAACAAACTTCCTAAATACATAATTAGATGTTTGATGAGGTGGATTAGCTATTTTCATGTGCACAATGGTTCTAATGCTCCATAATATATTATTGTCTAAATAATGCAAGGAACTAACAAAGTTTATTAAAGAACTTATTGGTCTAAGTGATAATTTCCATTGAATGAAAAATATATTATATCTTAATTAACAATTAATGCTACATTGTTAAAAGTAAAGTTGAGTCAATGATGGGTTAGAGAGAGATGCTCTGCCCTCTCTCTAGATTCAGCCCCGATTCTCATCAGTCCCCACGCCCAACTTCGTGCTTTTTTTTCTCCTTGATTCTCCTTTCCCTAATCGCCCACCTCCTCCACTCCACCTCTCTTTTTGGCTCTCTCTCTGAGGGTCCTCTTGTCTTTTCTCCCCAAGCTTTTCAACTTTCCCGCCTTTCACCATGCTAGACACCTTCACCCACACCCCTGAGGATTTCCCTCCTCTGCCTTTCGACCCCTCCCAACCGACTTAAACACCTCTACCTCCAGCTTCCGGAGTTCATTCTAGAACTCCGAAGACATGGAAACAGGTAGTAGTAGACACCATCGCTTCCACACTCTCGTACAAACCACCGACTGAAATTGAAGGTAAGCTCATTGTTTGCCCAGATCTGGAAACACTGCAGGAAGGAGCAAACTGTTGGAAAACTACTCTTGTCGGATTTTTTGGACCAGCGACCAGCTTTTCCCCTTATACTACGTTGGGCTAATAAATTATGGAAAAGCAGAGGACTTGTAGATGTTCTGCTCTCGGAAGATAATTTAGTTCTCTTCTCCTTTACCTTCATATCCGCAGTAAACAAAATATTAGAGGAGGGTCCATGGCACTTTGGGAGTCAACCTATCTTTCTGCAAATTTGGCAACCTGGACTGAAACTTGAAACTATAAAAATACAGAACATCCCTGTATAGATTAATTTCCACAATGTTCCCCTTGAGTATTGGACTACTCAAGGACTTAGCCAATTAGCAAGCTACATAGGTAAACCTCTATGTATGGACGAAAACACGGCAACTAAAATGAGGATTGGCTATGCACGTATCTGCATTAGCATTGAACTTTCAAAAAACCTTCCCAATGAAATTCCAATAATGCAGTTAGGAGATGGGAATCAATTATGGGAGGATAGTATCGTTGTCTCCTACCATTGAAGGCCCCCAGTGAAGGATCAATCAGCCCTATGGAGACCCACAGGTAAGCTCTTCAAGTCAAGTACTTATCAGGAGCTGATGAACCAAGGATATGATGACCTACCAGATAATAATCCTAATTCTAGTCGATTGAATGATGCTGAAATTGCTAAATGTATTGCGGCAAGTATTGTTACTGATATTGTAGAACCAGAACCATTGCTAAACAAGGAAAAGCCTTTGATGGATGAGTGTGCTTTAGAAACTTCTGATGCTGCGGGAAAAATTACAACTTCCATAGCCCTCCTTATGTAGAAATATTAGATGTCGCTGCGGATCCCCTTCTTGAAGAGACAAATGGCTCAAATGACTCATCTCAGGAAAGTGAACCCACGCCAGAGGATACTTCAACCTCCTCTCAGAACCTTTCCAAAGATGAAAACAGTGGTACCTCGCTTTCAACCTCTAAAAGAAAATCCCAGCGAGGCAAAGGTAAAGACCTCAAAACCTCTTCTAATTTAATATGACTTTTTTGGCTTGGAATGTTAGAGGAATAAACTGTCCCTTAAAACTACTAGCTCTAAAGGATTTTGTTTGTAGAGAAAAGCCACTATTACTTAGGTTATTGGAAATCGGGATTCGGTTGGGAAAGTTGAATAAGTTAAGTATTGTGGGTTCTCACTGGAGAATATTATCCAACCACAGCCATCATGCTTATGGACGAATAATTTTATGTTTCAATTCAGAGGAAATTAAAGTGGAGCTATTAGAAATGACTGAACAGATCATGCACTTACACATTTTACTACTGCAAGGAAATCTTGATTTGAATGTATCTTTTATGTAAGTGAGTAACTTTAAGTTTCAGCGTAAAGACCTTTAGAGCAGCATTCGTCATATTAGTGCCACTGTACACAAACCTTGGCTTGTATGTGGGGATTTCAACTCCACTCTTTTTGTAGCTGAAGCTCAGGGTAATATTAGTCTAAGAAATTCCTCCACGGATCTATAGGACTGCGTAGAACATGTCAGATTGACTGACCTCAAATTCATTGGCCACTCTTTCACGTGGTCAAACAAGCAACGGGCAGGGTGGTTCATCAGGAAAAAACTTGATAGAGCTATTGTAAATGATCTTTGGCTTCAACATTTTCCTAGCAGTCTAGCAAACTTTATGGATCCGTTGTTCTCTGATCATAACCCTATTCTGGTCTACAATTTGTCCACTCCAGCTGCAAGTCGCCACCCCTTCCGATTCAATAATTACTTAGTCAAGGATTCTGGTTTTGCTGTTGCTTGTAGGGCAGGAGCTATGCTTTATGTTAGGGGGGCCAAACAATTCTACTGTACTCAGAAATTAAAACTTATCAAGCAAAAGCTTAATCTTCTGAACTCTTCCAAAGGGCCTACTATTGAAGTTGTCAACAATACTAGAGTGGAATTGACAAGGGTGCAAAACTTATTATCCGCCAATCCGGGGATTCATACTCTAATCGAGCAAGAGAAGCATGCTCTCTCCAACTATCTTTAGGCCATTAATAATCACTCCTCCCTTTTGCGGCAACGAGCTAGGGTGAATTGGTTACAGGATGGGGACCAATACACACAATTTTTCTGTCACTCGATCCTTCCCAGGAAAAACTGCGACAAACTCTTTTCCATCTCTTCTTCTACTAGGAATATCATCATGGATCCAAATAAGATAAATGACGAAGCCTTCAAATTCTATAGCTCCTTCCTTAGCACAGCAACGTCAACAAATGTATCTATTGGTGAGTTACAACAACTCAATCTGCAACAAGTTTCTCATTCAGCCTTTACTCTCTTAACTAAGCTAGTGAAGGATGGTGAGATTGATAAATGTGTTTTTGCAATGAATGGTAAGAAGGCTCCAGGTCCCAATGGTCTAAATGGTTTCTTTTACCAACATTCGTGGAATTCAATTGACGGATTTTTCAAGGCGGCTATCCGTGAATTCTTCAAAAATGGAGTTCTTCTCAAGGAAATCAACAAAACCTTTTTATGTTTGATTCCCAAAGGCTCAAATCCAAAAAGCTTCGCAGACTACCGTCCCATTTCTTGTACCAATTTTCTATACAACGTGATCTTAAACATACTGATAGCCAGATTAAAGGAAGCTATTACTCCTTTAATAAATGAAAATCATAGTGCTTTCTTGTCGAATAGACACATCGATGACAGTGTACTTATTGTTCAAGAATTGTTGAAGGGTTACACCACCTCAAATAGCCCTCCAAATTGCACGATGAAAATCAACTTCCACAAAGCATTTGATAGTATCAGCTGGACTTCCATACGACATATGCTTGAAGTTTTTGGATTTCCAAACCTGTTCATTCAGTGGACTATGGAATGTATCACTTCAACTTCTTTTTCGGCTCTAATCAATGGATCCCCTTCCCCATTCTTCAAAGCTGCACGAGGCCTCAGACAGGGTAATCCCATCTCCCCCTACATCTTCATACTTGTCATGGAAGTTCTAAATGCTTTAATTAAGAAGGAGACCATTTCTAATCCCAACTTCAAACACCATTCAAAATGTAAGAAGCTTAATCTCACTAACCTCTGTTTTGAGGACGACCTTCTTCTTTTTGTAGGGCTGATATGGAGTCCATCCTTTCCTATAAGCATGCCCTTAATGCTTTCAAGAATGTGTCTGGCCTTCATATTAATCAAAATAAAAGTGATTTCTTTCTTTCAAAAGATGCAACTTACATGGAAAATTTAGTTTTGGAGACAACTAGCATGAGATTACAAAATCCTCCTCTACTATATCTTGGTCTTCCAATATCCACAAAGAGACTAGACTTTGCTGAGTGTCAACCTCTCGTAGACAAGATCCAGAAGAGAGTCAAGTCTTGGGTGAACAAATCCCTTTCCCATGCGAGTAAGCTTCAGCTTATCAAATCCATCCTCAATTCTTTGCATATATATTGGAGCTCTCATATTTTCTTATCTCAAAGCATTATCAAAGAAATTGAAAGAATTCTTAGATCATTCTTGTGAAGTCACTCAAATGGGAATCCTGGAGCTACAAAGGTGAAATGGGCTGACATAAATTTTCTGAGAAAAGAAGGGGAATTGAACATTCTTTCTATTAAAGCTACAAATCATTCTCTAATCCTTAAGAGATTATGGTGGATATTGGAGGACAAGAAGAGCTTATGGATAAAATGGCTACATGTCTACTTCCTCAGGGGAAATAGTATATGGGCGATTAAACCGAAAGGTACTCACTCTTTTTTCCTCATACAATTTCTAAAATTGCGAGATGTTATCAAGCAGGATTGCTCATGTGAAATTAAAAATGGTCGTTTGTTCTCCTTATGGTTCGACAATTTGTCTCGTTGGGGTCCCTTAATACAATTGATCCCTAGAGCTTCTTCTTCTTTTTCTCAAAAAACACAGATCAATGCTTTCATAGAGGGATGTATATGGAGATTTCCTCACAACTTATTGCCATATCAACCTAGTTATCCTCCCACTCCGCAGGAATCTGATATCTTTTTATGGAAGGCCATACCAACTAGCAAACTCACAAACAGAGTTATTTGTAATCATTTACGCAAGCATCGATCCTCAGTTTCTTGGGCTACTAAGTTATGGAATAAGCATTTAACTCCAAGAATATCCTTCATCTATTGGTTGGCCATACAAAACAAACTCTCTACAGCTGATCACCTTCCATATATTCAAATAGATAAGAATTTTCCAATGTGCTCCTTGCATCTTGAATCATGCGATCATCTCTTCTTTGAATGTTGCTTTAACAAATCGATATGGGATCATGTCACTGCTTTATGTTCTTGGAGGGATCCAGGAACTACTATCTCAAAGATAACAAATGTCTCTCAATGCAGCAACCTTTTCGCCTTATTATCTTGGGAGTATGTATCTACAGGCTATGGGATAGCGAAACCTTCAACGTTTCAAGCATTAAGCATCTACTAAAGACAGTCTGACATCTTTATTATTAGAAGAGATTCGCGCAATTATTATGACCTAGAACCTATCTCACATTTACAACCCCAATGTTCGCAATACTTTACAGATATAAAGATACTTCGAGAGTATTTCACACAACTTCAGAAGAGGCTCCAAAGGAGCACCTAGGATGATAACACTGCAACTCTTTGTTCACAATATTAATGGTGTTCTGACGTTTTGATGTTGTATTCTTTTACATTATTCTTCAATAGGTCTAGTTCGTTCCTTTCCTTGCATATTTTGTATTAGGTCTCTACTTTGAGCTCTCTTGTTTTTTCCTTGTATCATTCCTTTTCTTTTTAATCAATTTTCTTTTTTTAAAAAATTAATGCTACATTGGAACATTTCTATTCTCAAAATAATATTATTCTAAGTAAAATGTAACTTGATTAGAATTTGCTTCTAAAGTTAACATTCATATACTATGAACTTAGATATTAACTCATATATACAATAATAGATATTTTTAATATTTCATATGTATTAGATATCTTAATAAAATGCTTCAACATTCTCATACTTAATTTCTACTTAGATTTAAATACTTTGAATTTTTTAAACTTTAAATCAATTTCATTTAATATATATATATATATAGGATTGTATCATATAAAGCCAATGCTTAATTTTTACTTATATTTAAATATTTTTAATTTTTAATGTTTTAATTTTTAATTCCGTATTTCATTTAATACATATAAATATATCATAGAAAACTATTGTTAATTATAATGAAATATAAGTATTTATCCTTCTATGAATTGTTATTACATCCAACACATCAAATTTAACAATTTATTTCCATCATCATCTTTTCAGCAAATGTTGATTTTGTTATTCTTCAACCTAACAAGTCTCGCAAGTTTCATACAGGACTATACCAAAGAATACATATATCCCAATAAAGAACTTTATTATTCTCATTACATTGATTTAACTAATATGGCATAATATGATAGTTTAGTTTAACTTTGCATTTTTATCACTTATCTCAGGCATAAGTCTCCCTTGATCCATCTTATACAAAATATTAATACAAACACATTCATTTCTAATTATACCTTGATCATTATAATAATATTGAATCCAAACTCAGTATCAAATACTTAAAAGCATAAATGAAAATTATGTATGATCTCTATCATATTATGTATTGGCAAGAAAAATTATGCAGTTATTTTCCTTCTAAGATAACTATTATTATATCTAAGTCAATGCCTTCAAGTGTAGAAAAGTGGAATAATTTTATCAAGATACTATACTTTTGGCCCTATTTTATGCAAACTCTTATACCGTGCTATTATTATATTGATACATCTTACATATTGTTATTAAATTTTATAAGAAATTAATCAACTCAAAATGTCATTATATTTTATCATTTATATGATTTTGACATATCTCTAAAACTTTGTCACCAAATCCTCAACATCTATTAATAGCAAAATTGTGTAATAAACATACAACTTTTCTTTCTAATTTTGAGAACTCTTTTTAAACATAACCTATGTCCGAGAATTTTAGTTCATTAAAACTTTGTATCAACTATACTAAACAGAGAAAATTTCCACTCGAAATATAATATAAATGTAGAAAAGCTAGTAATTAGTCATATGTCATGATAAACTAACAAGATTAGGGTTTTAATTTTGTGTTTGGTTACTCGCGATATTTTATTTAAAATAATAGCCATTATTACTATTCAAAAATAGTACTTTAATCTCTCTAGTAAACTAGATTCCTATTCAAATTATGTTGACCTTGAGTTTGCTCAACAAACCAACTAAACTTAAATTAGATAGATAACAACTCTATCAATCACATCTCTTATGACTCTTAGATCCATTATGTAACATCTCTTGACAAAATATATCTTATATATTATCCCTACCTCTATCTCTAAATTTATGTGATCATATGCTTGCTTATTCAATTCATACAAATTAAGTTAAGTAGGACCCATTGTTAAGAAAATATTGGAGTTAAAGCAACCTTTACTTTGCTTAACAAGCTTATTATTAAATGGAATTCTAGTTTAAATTAATTAAATTCATATTTCAAATAGAAATTTAAATTGATTTTAAAATAACTTTCAAATTCAAATTAAAATCCATTTCCATCATGACTCCTTTAATAAAATTAATTAAAATTTATTTTCAATAAATTAATCTTTTTAATTATTATAAATTAGAAAAACTCTTTTTCAAAATTTAATAAGACATTGTAATATAATAAAAAAATATTTCTAATTTAATTACAAATAATTTTCTTTAATTAAAAATTATTTTCTAATATTTAAAAATATTTTTAAAATTAAATAAAACATAGTTATTGGTTAGTTTTTCTTCCCAAATCAGTCCTTATACTTAGTTTCATCATCACCATCATCATCATCACATCCAATCCGAAGTTTCGCACAAGCGGGGTCTAGGAAAGTCTGATAGTACACAACCTTACCCCTACATAGTAGAGAGGTTGTTTTCGGTAGGCCCACATGCGGATGTAAAGATAAAAGAGTGATGCAGGTTAAAGAGTAAATAAGTAAAACTGACACACTAAATCATTATGTAAGTAAAATTATAATAAATATAAATAAAAAATAAAAAAATTACAATAAATACGATCAAAACCCATTCTTTTATAAAAATTCAAGTTGATCGGACAAATCATGTACTTAAGATTAACATTTGCAAAAACATACACAAAGCAATGTCTTTTTACACATTTGCATATGTGCATGGAAAGACAAGTGTCTTAAATTGTAGAATCAACTGGAAGGGAACTGGCTATATAATACATATATATAGCATATACACAAGCAGGGAGGTTATGCAACCACGGGAATTATTGTAATAAAAAACAGGCAACTAGTACTTCTGAAGAAATAAAAGCACTTAGTAAGAATACAAACATTATAAATTAGTAAAGATTGAGAATGTGAATCCACAAAACCACCAACGATCACCGAACTCATTTATGCATTATCCATTATGTAGTCACAATTCAATAACTCATTTAATTATACTTAGTGTCAATAATAATTAATTTTTCTCTCTTATTCGTTTGCTAGACTTAACAAAAGTTCTAAATAATTTTCCTTATCGTATCAATCCGCTAGAATCATTACAAGTGCGAAATATTTTTTATCATCATCATACGTCATCAATAATTATTTATATTTTAAAATATATAAAGATAAGTTACTTACAAATAAAAATGAGTATAAATAAATTATTTGTAAATAAAATAAATGATATTATAACGTATTTATTACTTGCATTGTATTAAATAAAATAATTAATTTATTATTATCAGTTAATTAAATTTTATTTTTTGAATTTCATTTATTAACAGTAAACATTAATTAAATTAATTACTAATTACTAATAAAATATGAATTATAAATAACAAAATTGGATCATTTTATTTATTTTAAGTAATAAATAAAAATTTAATGAAAGACTTAATTTATTATTATATTAAATTAATAAATATATTATTAATAATTAATATTATATGTTAATTATTGTTATATTTTTAACACAGGTAGTAATCTATAAATATAATAAATTAATTTGTTTGATATATATTATTTCTACAATTTATTAATTCCCTATTATTCTCCTACAACATAATTGTCCCCATGGAAAAAGTTTTTTGTTCTTTGTTGACATTTTTAATGAAAAAAATTAACGAAAGAAGATATAGAATTTTGGATTAGAATAATGACTTCTTATAAATTTTTTGAAATATAATAAACTTCAATGAAACTACAAGAGAAATTATTTTCTTTTTCCCTTTTAATTACTAAAATATTGACTTCATGTTTTGATTACAAGATAATTTTGATTGAATCTAGATAACTGGAACATCAAATCCAGCATCCAAATAGATAAAGGATTCATCCAACCCCAGGAGAACAGTTAATCCCTGTCTCCGAGCCAACAGCCAATCTTGCTTAAGACAAGCTACTATCAATTATTTTCACCGTGTTACTTCACAATGGGGATGAATCTTGTTCAACTATATAGATGAAGATAACAGAGAAGAAATACTTTAAAGTACACTATGTAACGTAAGCAAGCAATTTGGATCTGTATCCACAAGATTCTACGGTAACAACTGCTCTTCGCGATATTTTGACCAACCGATGAGGTTAACCAATATGTTAATTTCTTCTACACGATTGCAATCAAAACTTAAACGTGGAGGCCTTGTCAATATAAAAGAGGAGAAAGAACAACAAAGAAGCTTGAAGTGTCATAATTCATCGGTAGAAAGTGACTTTCAGAAAAAGATAACAAACAACAGCAGTGTCCTAAGCTGCTTTAAATGTAAGATTATTGAGACTATCAGGGTATTGAACTGATTTCTCAGCTTCAAAAATTTTGCAGGAAAACAAAATTGCATGTTTTCGCCATTAAATCAGCAAGTGACAATAGAAAGAGTACATATTCAACTCCATGAAAGATATTCTATGCAAGTAGCTCTCTCAGGGATAGTAACCGGTGATAGTGAATCCCCTTCCCACGATTTCACCAGCACAAAACCAAGCAAAGCACTCCAGGCCAAACAAAGCTGCAATGCCAGCATCCTCAACCTTCAGTTCCTGCCTCCTCCTCCACAAGCTCTTCACATGATCAAGCTCCTTCCAGAATGATTCATAACGATTAGGAATACTGTGCAAACAAATAACAAAAGAGGAATCTCAAATAAGATGCGAAATTTCAAGGTATATAATCCTACAGACAAGTTGGTTAGATATCATCTAAATTATATATGCTTGCAAACTGTAAGTTGCTTATAGAATCTTGAGCATGGAGAAGTTTGTGAGAAAAATGCCAATTTTGTTCAAATGTTTAAACACCAAGATTAATTACAAATGTAATTATATAAAAAGAGTTGAAACATTAAACTCACAAAGAAAAGGTCTCAAGCACCAAATACTTCCCAAAATAACAATGGAAATCGATGCAAATGACTGGCCGAAGACAAGGGCTAATTTGCATTGATGGAAAAAGAATGCATGAAGAAAGCTATGCCAAGAAACATGTTTTCCTCTGAAATCACTATCAAAGCTAGTTTATGAAGTTATGCCAAGAAACATGTTTTCCTCTGAAATCACTATCAAAGCTAGTTTATGAAATTATGCCAAGAAACATGTTTTCCTCTGAAATCACTATCAAAGCTAGTTTATGAAATTTCCGTTCAGTGATGCGTGAGATTTTTTTCCCTCAAGCATCTTACAGAAGCATCATGGCTAAAGAAGTTCATCCAATTAACTTTGGGGCCTACTCCAGATCATTTCCTCTTTGATATTCTTGTTTTTTGGCTTCAAAAATAAAATCCAGACTATTTTGCCATAGGGTCATGACATTTGCTACCTCAGAGTAGGGTCCAAATCTTAACTAGACTTCCATCGTTTTTATAGTTTTGACGAAGGTCCTGCTTGGTTCATTTATAACCCAGATCATCGTAATTATACTAGAATGTACCCTGATGTTTAAGGCATCTACATATATTAAGGTTATCGAGCTTCCAGTGGCAATTCTTTCTTGTTCATTTAAGGGGGAATTTATCTCATTTTAACCCGTAAGTAAGAATAGCCAAAGCAATCACCTCTAAGTAGGTGTAAACAACAGGCTCAATCATATTAGAGGAAGAAATACAGGAATTCAAACAATGCCAATCAACACAGTAAAAAGAAGCCCTTGTTCTAATCTGCAACACAATTTAGAAAACCAGTAGCCAGGCCTGCTAGGACTTACCAACTTAATAGTTGACTCTAACACAAAATCTGACCAAATACAACCAAAAATAGCAAGACGAAAAGATTAAGTTGAACATCACAAGCATGAAACTTTTCAATCCTAGAAAAGACATTTAATTAACCAGCTCGCAAGATGATAGAAGCTCACGTGACACAGGTAATCCATCACTTGAGGAATACGATCTAGCATCTTACAGTACAAGTATGCTATGACGTTATTGAGACAGCAAATGTAATATTGAGTGAGAGTCATGAAAACCATTTGTCAATAAAATCAAATACCAAGATGACAATGGAAGAGAAAGTAAGACCTAGCCAGACGAGTGTAAAACAATTGCTTTGCCAACAGGTTGCATTTCTCCACTGTAGCTGGCTCCTGAATGTATTGCTTGTTCTGCTCCAACAACTGCTTATAGTAAACAGTTCCATGCTTGGCCACAAACTGAGATGCTTGACACGCCTTTGACTGCAGTTGCAGCAACTTGGTAGCCATGGTCACGACAAATTAACCTAAATCCAATCATAAACCAAAATGATAATTCAAGAAACCATACATTTTGCAGCAAAAGCATAATTCATCTAAACCTTAAACTCAAAGGTTGAACCAATAGAAAACAAGACAAAACCTACAAAACAAAATACAAATGGGTCGAAATTGCACAAAACGATCAACCGCACTTATATATAAGAATCAGAGATTACTGACCAAATCACGCTTCAATGAATCAACCGCAGACACCAATTTCCACAATGATCAAGTATAAAGATTCAACACGAAACTAATTTAAAACCCAATCTATAAATCGTAATTGGAAGCATCTAACATGACAGACAACAGCAAATCGGACACACCACCACACGAGATCTGACAAATGAAGGCTCTACTGAGTAAAACACATGAACGACAATGAAAAACGGGAATTGCCTTTGTTGAAGAATAAGTAAAGAGACTTGAGTTGTTGAAGAGGCGACGGTGACAGTACGGTACTATTTGCTACCTCGCCGCTCCGCTTACTCTCTCACCCTGTAACGCGAAGCCAACTTATTGTCGGATAGGGATCGGTGGGTTTTATTATTTTCATTAGAGCTGGGATGGTTTCGCATAAAACTGTAAAGAGTTGGGGCCATTATCGTATTTTCCATTCCGGTTATGGTGATTTGATTATTACATTTCTTAGGGTTAGGGTTAGGGATCTCTGCTGTAAATTTAAGGTTATCACAGGTTACGTTTAAAAATAGAATGTAATATAATATTATAATAAAATAAGATTAAAAAAAAGAGAATTTTATATTATAACTTATTTTATTTTAAATTATAAAATTGAAAATTTTCTGATTTAAAAAGCATATATTTATTATTTTATATTTCATCTTACACTTTTCAAATCAAAAATTTCTTATTTTTACCATTTAAGATAAAATGAGATGTAATATTAAACCCTTTTTTTAATTTCTTTATCATTTTATTAGGAAAATTCTGAAGAACAATATAGTGTATATGTCTCTTTGTATAACAATATTAATGGATGTTTCAGAAATAGAAATACGAGAGATTTGTTTAGAAACAAACTTTATCTAATATTCTTATAACTTCGAAGTTATTATTACTTACCTTTTGAAATGTGTTGAAGTTAAGATTTTTCAGCTTTGTTGAAGTTAGTGGATGTTGCAAATGAGATTTTTCTTTTATCTCATTTATATGTGGGCCTATCAAGAAATAGCCTCTTTATTATGTAGGAGTAAGGCTACGTACTATCAGACCTCTTCAGATTTCGCCTTAATGTGAGACTTCAAACTGGGTGTGATGATGATGATGATGGATAAAGGAAAAGTCAGCATTGTAGCCAGTAAAAGATATTATCCTTTTTTCCGATAAGACTATTTAAATAAATAGTTTGAAAAGAGAATTAGAATATGAAACATTTCAAGTTTATTGGGTTTTTTTTTTCAAGGTTATGATTTGTCATTTATGGGCATCATTTTGGTTTTTGACTTCTAATTTCTAAAAGGAAAAGAAACAAGAGAAAGATAATGAACTAAAAGAGGGAATTGCATTGAATGTGAAGCTCACAGAGCAAGTTGTGTATCAAAGCCCTTATTTGTCATTTATGTCAACTTAGCTGTCGGTTTTGCGAAGGTCTAAGGTCCATGAAATATTTAAGATAGATTTTACATACAAAATTTCCATAGGAAAAAAAAAAAGAAACTGAAATGTGTGGATAAGAAATATATTTCAAATTCACATATATATTTTACCCGAATTCAATTGAATCCTTTGACCTGTATTGTGAATCTATACTAAAGTTCTATTTCTATCAAACTGCATATTGACATATTGAACCAACTGTACTAGCTAGTGCGCCCACGTCCAGAATATTTAGAAATAGCATGTTTATTTTGTTGAGTCGTAGGTTTTGTTTGATAAATGACTTATCAGTTAATTTTTTAACAAATTGAAACGTATTTAGTTATTTAATTATGTTAAATCGCTGATAATTATGTTTAGTAATCTATTGATTGAGTTGACAAATTAAACTCAATTCGTTGTTTTTAAAAATGCTCGTAAGAGAAGCGTTTAATTCTAGGAAATTAATGAACGAAAAGAAGATTGTGTCCAAAAGTTATTATAAATTACCCAAATTGTCATTTTTTATTTTTTTCTTTTCACCAAACACAATATCCTAAATTTCAAGTTGATTAATAAGTTAATATGTTAGAAAATTGAACTTCAACTTGATTAATATGAAGAAAGAAAGTAGTAATAGAAGAAGAAGTAGTAGTTGTTGTAGTAATAATAGTAGTAATTATTTATATATTATTATTATTATTTAATTATTATTATTATTATTATCAACATCATCATCATCATCATCTTGTTAATGAGTTGCCGGTGGAATGTATCGACGTTAAGGGCAAAGTATGGACAAAGTTGCCTTTGGGGGGGTAGAACCCACCTCAAATCCTATTCGGACTGACTCCAAGGGCGACCTGGGTAAATGATTAGAGCTCTGCATCTGAAGATGACCCAGTTGAGGTGGAGAATGATCGAGTCGGATACAAAGAGTTTAAAGGGTTTTGTGGAGTTTTCGCAGGAGACCTAGCGGTTGCTGGGAGGATTTTAGGGGTGGGGTGACGGTGGAGGGACTGGAAGGAGCGTTTTAAAGAGAAGACTCTTAACATTTTCAGTGATCTATGCAAAGTTCAGTGATGACTGGGAGAAATGAGGTTTTGTTAGCTTTCCTCTAAAGAAAATATTTCTCGACGTCTCAAAGGCTTCTCGTACTGTTGTTGTGCAGAGGGTCAGGGACCATATCAAACAAAACGACCTCCAGGTTAACCACACATTCTTTTCTTTTTTATATACTATGTTATACTCATGTCACGCAAGTTGTTGGGTTCAAGAGAGTTTATGTTACCCAAGGACAAAGTGTGAAGTTCAGGTGCATCATCGACTCTCCGCAAGTCCACTACTCCTGTAGCATCCCACTTCCGCAAGACCCGAATCCGACATCGATGGATGATGTCCGAATTCGTGTCCCGCGAAGGTGGCGTGCTAAGATACTCAATCATTCAAAAATCGATATATCTCTTTTTTTTGAAAACACAAACATAAAATGCAGAAAATCATAACCAAATCAAGCCCACTTGATTTTATAAATATTTTCAATTAACACAGTATAGTCAACAATATTTTCAATAACCCTTTAGGCCCTTTCACAATCACAAAACACTTTAGTCATAATGTCTTTACATTACAACATAAATCAATTGTATAATAGTTTCAGAATATGCAATTTTATACAAAAATAGGAAAACACAAATGCAGACATGAACTGATTCCAACCTCTATCCTTTACTTGAATACTGTAGGTACACTCCCATTAGCTTAACGGGATATTCTTCTGATCCTATAAAATAATTGCAAATTTTGGGTGAGTTTTGCGAACTCAATGAGTGATCATCATCGATGGCTCACCTAGTCACATAACACATAATCACATTCACAATGTTTTCACACTTCACATTCAATAAATATAATCACTCATATTATACATATGCAGTGCATATGAGCTGCACATTCGTTCTTATTGTTGTGACCAAGTGCCTATCACAAACTTATACAAATACTGGCCCATAAGGCTCAATCAGAGTAGAATCACGGAGCATAACTCTACGTGCAGAATCAGAAATCACGGAGCAAGGCTCTACGTGGAAGCGCTTCATACTGGCAACTCAAGTCACAACGCTTTTATGTTTCATGCATTTATGAAATAGAATGCATCAATCACATTGCATGATCCCATTCAATCATATTCACATATCATCGGACCGTATTCCGGCATTCAACATTAAGTTGAGAATCACACTTTACTTACATGCAATTGCTCATTCAAAACACATTTATCATCAAGTTATGTACACTTAGTTCATCTCATTCACATACAAGTAACACTTCAATATCCAAATCAATCATCATAATCATCGGATCTTCTGTCCGGAAATTAATACAATCAATCACATCCACATAATCATTTCGTAGTCAGTTAATATAAAATTCAAATAACAAACAATAAAGTGAGACCATCTCAGTCTACTCACAGTACGCTCTAAATTAACATTTGCTTTCAAATTCTGGGAACACTTGAATGCAAACGTTCTATCTTGTATCACCATTATGCAAAACACATATTGCTCTCACATCAATAATTGCACACGTATAAGCATCTATTTATGCACGAATGTATAAATGGACTATGTACAATGCATGTTCAATGCCAATCCTGGATACGTTACCAATTTCATGACTTAATCACTCATCATTTCTTTGACTCACAACTCAATTTCTTGGTAATTTGATGTCACTAACTTATCCACTAATTTTTCCAATAAAATTCTCGTATGTGATTAGTGGAGAGGAAATTAGAGTCTCTACATATATATATAATATATATGTATCACTATCGACTTTCTGTTAACTCATAATATCTCCTCTTCCTTCCTATTTCATTTCAGCTCACTTATTACAACCCAATCAACATCTGTCATTTTTCATAATCATTAAAAGTAGAAACATTCACTATTCATCACATTTTCTATATTTTCAACCTTTGCATTCGCTTCACCTTCTTCTTCTAGCTATCACTTTAATCTTTCTTTCTCAGCTTTAAACATCATCATACACTCTTTCATTGATCTTTCAATTTCAAAACTAGTTTAACACTATCCCATAATATTTCAGTCATTAATCCAAAGAAAGTCACCATGTACGACACACTAAGTCTCCTAACTCATTTTTCAACAAATTAGAATATCACTATTCTTAACCATTTAACAATGAGCTAGCGTGATGCATGCTCCATTTTATGCCAAAACTACATAATCATAACAAGCTTACTTGTTTGAAGCTCTAAAATCTTCAACCATCACAAAGCCCTAACTTTCATACAACTCACGTGCCTCATCTTGAAGGTTGATAGGGAGGCTCGACTTTTCTTGGAATAAAAGAAAGAAATATCAGAGTGGAAGTGGGGACCAACAGAGACAAGCAAGATTTAACTTTCGTGAATATTTGATAAAAAGTTCTGGTTTGGAGGAGCTCTAGAGAAAGAAATTTCGAGAAAAGATCAAGACAAGGACAACAACTTGTCTTTTAAGGCAATAAAAATCTTAACTTTAGCTAGGACACCTGTCCAATTCTTATCCACTTCCCTTTATTAAAACTCACTTAAGTATAATTTACACTTAAGTTTATGACTTAATAAAATCACCGTAATCACAATTCATAATCCCTTACGCACTTTCAGATTTTTCCTATAATACATCATTTCGGGTCAACTTTACATGTTTTTTTTGACCCCGACACTGAAGTCATTTTGCAACACTTTCTTCTAAAAACATATTCTCCTATGTCTTATGTCTCCATTGGTACCAAAATCATTCAATTTGGTCTGTCCTCAATCATATTGAACATTTTTCTTTTGGGGCCACTAACATAACTTTTCACTATAGGTATCGGATCAAGATCATTGTTAGATGGTTTGAAATGGGACTTATAGGTCTATAACTTTCCTAAAGACCTTGAAGGCAAATTCTATCGTCTAGAGAGTCAAATTTGGGCCAGACGATACAAAATGAACAATACACATAAGTTGTTTTACAATTGGCACAACTCTCTCTAGAGATATCGAATTGAGATCATATTAGGACGATTTCAAAGAGTACTTTAATATCTACATCTTTCATGAAGACATTGGAGACAAATTCTATCGCCTGAAGGGTCAAGATGGACCAGACAATAGCATCAGACGAACAGTGGATAGAAGAAGAAGTTTCAGTCACATAAGCAGAAACCAGACGAAGCAAAGCAAACGAAACAAAGCAAATGAAACAAAAAGGACAGACGAATGGAAGAAAGCAGACGAATGATCAAAAGCAGAAGAATGGCCAAAGGCAAACGAATGGTCAAAAGCAGACGAATGGCCAAAGACAGACGAATGGCTAAAAGCAGACAAATGGTCAAAGGCAGACGAATGGCCAAAAGCAGACGAATGGCCAAAGGTAGACGAATGGATAAAAGCAGACAAATGGCCAAAACAGACGAATACATAAAACAGACGAATGCGAAAAACAGACGAATGCAATAAGCAGACGAATGCGGAAAGTAGACGAAGCAAAAAGCAGCCAAATGTGGAAAGCAGACGAATGCAATAAGCAGATGAATGCGGAAAGCAGACGAATCAATAAGCACACGAATGCAATAAGTAGACGAATGCAGAAAGCAGATAAATGGAGTCAACTTAAGACGAAGCAAAGTTAACTTAAGACGATGCAACGCTTAAGACGAAGCGAAAGATAGACGAAGCAAAAGTCTTAAGACAAATGACGTCATCACAGACGATATGATATCATCATAGACGAAGCATCTTTATAAACGATAGTACTTTATAGATGATACATCCTTACACTCCTAAGCATTTCCCTTTCTAAGAACCATCACTTTTTGCTCCACTATCAAAACATCCCATACTATATATTTTCAAGAAGCTTCTCCAATGTATTTTCCTTCATTAAATCCAACACTTAAATTTTATTTATAGTCTTCTACTCCACTTTATTATACTCATTCACTATAACCACAATCCTCAATCTATCCCATTACTATTCAATATACCCGAAATGTCAAAGAGTGCATGTACAATTATTTTCATGTGTGCAAAAGTTCAAATTCACATGCATGTATGTTGACATTCTGTTGAGCATGGAATGCAAAAAAAAATTTCTAACTCTTACATTGTTATACCCTCCATTATTGAAATCGAGGTTCTAACCCTTAATCTGGAGACGGTATGTTACAACTCTTATCACTCCTAAGACCGTAGTTGGAAGGAAGATTGGCAACGATTGTCCTCCGTCGTTCTACTGTCATAGTTTTAGGTGCAGGAGTTATATGAGCCACCGGATTTGATGGGACTCCTCTCCCAACTGCCACCTCATACACGAGATCATCGATACATTTGAGGATTTGTTGTGCGCTTTTAAGTATGTGCAAGTGGCTTTGGTGCAAGTAAGCGATCGTCCCTCCCTACTTTAATCTCCCAAGATTTCCAGGTACTTTTTTTGTTTTCTCTTTATATCCCTCTTGCGCTTGCTGGAGGTAGTGCTGAGCTTTCCAGATATAGGTTCGTGTGTTTGGTGGAAGGGCAGGGCACGTCTTCTCTGGGTTTGTTGCATGTTTTTTGTGAGAACAGTAGCCATGGTTTCTGTCGACCATTAGTGATTGCTTGCATTGATTTTTAAAGCTGTGGGAGGATCTGAGTACTAAAGGTGATAACAATTACATGTTTTTAACTAGTACCCTTCTTGAGGTACTAAATACAGCTCCCCATTTCTGTATGTCATGAGCTACAAGGTTTCTAGGCAGGGGCATCCTTTTTTATGTAGTCTGGCATTTTTTTTCCTCTGCATTCATGGTTCTGATTTGGCTGTGGTTGTGCTTTTCCATTTTGCTACGTAGTGTGGGGTAGGAGGTTTGCTTCTCCTTCCCTGTTTTTAGTGGGCTTGTTTATTCTCCGTTGTCTTTCTCTATCGAAGTTGCTTCCCTACCTGTTAGTAGTTATATTCGTTGGTTGCTAATTAGCAAGTTTAGGTTCGTCAGCTCGCAATGGTAGTCATTGGTGCTACTTGAAGGCTAGGATTGCATAGCAAGTTTTGTAGTGTAGTTCTTGAGTTCTGCATTTAGAAAGTTGTATAGTGTGGGTGAGAGGAAGAGGAAGGGAGATTGGATGTCTTGCTTTTTGTTTTGTCGTTTAGCCAGGCATTTAATATACTCTGTTGATATGTTGGGAACTTGCGAATTTTGGCGATTCTCAATTCCCCAACTATGCCGCACGCCTTATTCCTATGTGTTTTTTACGGCTAGAGACTATGTATCAGTCTTTTCCTTTTTTTTTACTGTTAGTTCAATCACCTTTGCCTATATGAGTCCTCCGTGGTAATCCAAGTTTAAATTGTGATGGGCGTCCGTGTTTATGAGAAATTTGTAAACTCTCCAAAGACTCCTTCGTAAGCGTCTCATTATTTTTTTCCTTTTGAACACTCTTACTTGGACTGGGTGTTTTTACAGGATTGCGATTTTCTTCGATTAGCTCACATTTTTTTATCGTCTTCCATTTTTTTGTACTATTTTATTTTATTGTCTTCTCGTCTATGTATTAGATTTATCATTCGTATAATTAGCCCCTTTGAGTCTTAGTAATATTAGTGTTATTTGCATTTACTGTATTTATATCTTGAGATTTGGGTATTTTAATTATTATTTCCATTACTTGTATTTTCTTGTATTTTATGTTTTTATTGTAACTTTAGGGCCATAGATTTTTTCCGTGCTTGTTTTTCCTTTGTTCTGTAACCTGCATCATTATTATATTGTCTCATTTACATGTGGATCTACTGGAAACAGTCTCTTTACTATATAAGGGTAAGGTTGCATACTATCGAACCTCTCCAGACCCAGCTTCATTGCGAAATTTCGGACTAGGTGATGATGATGATGATTAGAGTTATAAACTTAATTTTTCTCAAATTAAATATTTAAAATCTAAATTTCAATATAAGAATATTAAGAAAATACTAAAATATAATACTCATATTTTTATAATTTTTTGAAGTCATGCCCTTAAGTCATTTTACACATAAACAGTTAATTTTATTAAATATCTTTAAATAAACAACTGATATTATTTGCAGGTCAAATCGGTTATCAGTTAACAGCGAATGCAATCCCTTAATTGCCAAACATGGTCATAATTATGTAAATAAAAAGAGGTAGCCAAATGATGTTTCAACAATAGTAACCATATCTTAGCATATGGTGTCTTTTTTCCCTGTACTATATTTAGTAATTCCAAAAAACGTTGAAATTGTATAGGCTAATATTGTACTTAAAATACTATTTATTTATTATGAGTTGTAAATTTATGGATAGAACTTAAAAAATAAGTATTTTTTAATAAAATTTTCAGGTTGATTAAAGTTTTTAATATTTTCAATTTCTAATTGGATAACAAATCCTGAAGTGTTTAAAATCAAAATTTCAAATAATTGTGTTTACCAACTTGGATCTAAAAATAACTATAAATTACTAATTAATTAATAATTATCTCCATCCTAGAAGAGATGGGCTAACCAACTTCTCCACTTAATTAATATAATGTTGAAAATTCCGACTCATACTTCTTTTGTCTTGATCCCATGTGTCATTCCAAATAACAACAATTATTACCTACTTCGAATTTCGAAAAGCCAACATATATATATATACGAGCTTGCAAAAGCACATTCGTGCAAAAATTTCAAAAAAGAAATCATTAATAATATAGAGCACACTGCTACTACAGCTAAACTCGATCATGCATCTTGTTCGAGGAGAAATTATAGTTCCATGCATGACAAGCAAGAGCAACGATGTTTCAATGTTGGTTATGAACGTATGAAGTATATTAATAAGCTTAATGGAGAGTAGATGAGCTGTGCTTGTGGACCAAAGTAACAAATTCCCGAACATGGTGCGATCAGATTGTGATCCAAATGTGGACCTATCTGCTCAATTGGCAGCGGAGATCGCGCAGCCCGAAACACATAAACTATAGGAGAAGAGCTCGGCGCTGTAATCCTAACACTTGCGGAGATATTTCACCAACTAATTTGTGAATCAAGCTGTTGGCTGCTAGGGTATAAATCTCTTTTTGATGAATGATGATGAATAGGGCTCACGTGGCAACTCGTGTGCCACATGGGGCTACTTGGACGGCTGTGATCTATCTGTTCTTTTGGGGAGTTAATGAGAGCTAGTCATAATCAGGGTCAGAAGATTGTGTAATGGTTGACATTTAGAAAATGATAAAAAGAGGTTGGTGTAGGCATTAAGAGTTTGTCAAAGAAGAATAGAGAACAGGTGTAATCCCAACGACCATATTCACATGAAGAGCAAGTGAAAAGAAAGAAGGGATTGCATCAACGAATGAGGAACCACAGAGCCTATTTATGCCTCCCACCATTTTTAACCATCCATGTGTGTGAAATATTGAATCTTTGATCAGCATATATTCATCAAGAACAAGATGTTTCTCCTCACTTGTTAGGATTCATTTTCTTAATACCAAGTCTAATGCAACAAGATGGATGGATCCAATTCCAACATTATTTCAGTAAATACGAAAAGAAAATACTAAACTTCCTTGGCCTTGAAGTGATAAATGACTAATTTCTCAGAAATGGTGAATTTGAATGGAAACTTTGAAGTAAGCAGCAAGTAATTTGGACTGAGGAATTACCATATATTTAATGAGGCATCATTTCCAGGAAAACTAGGTAGTTGACTTTGGCCCCTTGAGCCACGGAAAAACAAAGCTATCTTAAAAGAAACTGAGAGGAATTATTAAAGTATGTGGTAAAAAGCATTTTGAAGAGTTATAGATTAACATATCAAATCCAAATTGCTGATCTGGTTTGATAGGAGGTTAGAATGTGGGCGATAAGCCAATTAGTCAAATGGCACACTCTCAAATATATATTCCAATAAGTAGAACTAAAAGATTCCTAATTTTGACCAATTACCAATGTTCTGTTGAAGCTAATAATGACTAATGAAAAACATAACAATTATAAAAAAAAAGGCATGCTCAATCTGTAAGAGGAAACTCTTCTAATTGTTCCCTTTCTGATGCATTGAAAAAAGACCTATTTAAATGTAAAAAAAATTAATGATAAGATCTTAATCTTGTTCATGGTATCAAATTATTCTGTGTAGACTTACTTTAAATTTTATTGAATGTGGACTTTTACAAGTACTTATTAAAGTTGAATCTTATACTTTAACTTCCATCCATGATGGTCACAACCCTTCATTGGGATGGTAAGCATGTAATTTCCTCATATCTTGATTACCCTCAAATCTTCTTCTTCTTCCTCCTAGAGATTATAATTTGGTAGAAATAAATTAATCAATTCAATTACAACTCTTTTCTCATTCAAATACAGTCAGAAGCCTATCTTCTTCTATTCAATACAGTTAGTCGCAAACGCTGTCATGCTCTTCCTTCCATATATTAGCATAAAAAAGTAATCACATGATACACCATTATACCATACAAATATGTAATTAAGGCATAATTAGTTTAGTTCCAGTTTGCATGTATATATCTATACAGTGTTGAACAAGTGTGAACGATATTATACTACTTGTGATCAGCTGAAATATATTTGGTTCCTCTTGTGTGGACCATTGATGGTTGGTGCTGAGCCATGATCACACGCAAAAACTTAAAACTTATAGAAGTTAAGCATAGCAAATCTTATACAATAGTTATATCTTAATCAAGCCCATGCATATCTTGTGTAATTATTGTTACATCTTAATCACGCTAGTGTTAAATAAATCGAGCGTGAGCTGACCACGACAGCTGCAGGTGGTGAAAAGAAAACAAGTAAATGTCAAAGGTGTTAAGAGTCCAACTTTTCAACCTAGCCATAGGGGACTGCTTTTGGTCCCATTAGGTTGCTTAATCATCGTAATCTTTTCAGCCGTCTGGTCCCTTAATTACAGATTATGTCGAAAAGAATGTTGATAAGACACAACTAAATACATTTGTTTATGTTGTAACAGTCTCTGAAACAACCCAACTACGTTGACTAGTTTGCCACGTGAAGTAGGAGTAACGACCCCGCAAAAGTGAGAACTAAAAAACTTGCATAATATACAATATAAGTAGTGATTAGTAAGCAAATACGGAAAGCATTTTCGTATATGTAATATTACGACCAAACTGGATTTATACACCATATGGATAATCTTTTTTTTTCTTTACAAATTATGGTGTTGATGAAGAATTGAGCATCTCCTAATCACCAAGTCAAGTTCTGGGAGTTGATTTTTGGAAAGGTTTAATTTAGGAAGTATTCTTTATGCAATGATTCAAACTGGATATAAGAAACTTGTATGGCATAGGGAGAAATAACAAGTGCATTACCATGTCCTAATTTCGTAGAAACTTTCACGGAAGTCATTTAGTATTGATTTTGATTAGTTGACAAGTAATAAGAACATGACCAATGAAGAAATTACCGAGTCAGAGACAAAACAACATAGAGTTCAAAGGAAATTTTCTTGTATTATAACAACTTACAGCGAGACGGAGTTACCAGGAAACTTACAACGAGACGGAGTTACCAGGAAACTTGCTCGGGAGAGCAAGAAAACAGAAGAATTTGCATCTTCGTTCTGATATACAGTATATATTGATATAACTTAGCAAAAACCCAGTTCTTGAAGAGGGTTTTATCAACTAAAAGAATAAAATGGCCACAGCCATTAAAAAATTATGGTAGGAATTAACCGTAAATTGTCTTAGTTGCCCTTTGCTTTCCTTTGATCCATGAAGTTTTTTAGTCTGTTGAGTGCAACTTCTAGTGTCTGCTCACTCATGTTAGCAAAACACACTCTAAACCAACCTGGTTCGGAGCAATGACAGGAAGATCCTGGAGATATGTTTAGCTTCACCTCACGAAGTATGGACTTCCAAAGAACCAGTTCACCTTCTATTGTGGCTTCCTCCAACAACTGGCTTAAATTCATCCAACAAAACAACCCAGCATTCCCTTTCAAGCACTCTATCCCAGCGCTTCTCAAACCTTCAATAATCATGTTATATCTCTTCATCAGTCTCTCCCTATTTGTCTTGATATAATTTTCAGTAAATTTCTTGTCTGACAACATGGAAGCCAGCAGATGTTGTGTCTCAGAAGAAATCAAGGTGAAACTAGACATCCTTCTTGCAGTGGTAACAACCTGATCGTTGTAGGAGTAAATTGTTCCGACCCTGAAACCTGGAAGGCCAAGATCTTTGGAGAGGCTGTACACAATGTGCACTCTCTCTGAATCTTTGTATCCACGAGATTCAAGAATCTCAGCAATGCTTATGAATTCGGATGACGCGAACGTGGATCCTGAGTAGATTTCATCGGACACAAGATGGATGTTTTTGTGTACTGCGAAATCAAGAATCTCTTCCAAGACTGAGCGTTGGATCGTAGCACCCAACGGGTTTGACGGATTTGTTATCAGTACTGCTCTCACTTTGAGGTTCAAGGCTGCTGCTTCTCTGTATGCAGATTCCAAGGCTTCAGGAGTAACTTGGAAATTGTTGGAGCTGTCACAATGAATTGGAACAATGTTTACACCAGTCCTCCACCGTAAATCTCTATCAAATCTGCAAGAGAAGTTCGAAATAATGTTAAATGGTGAGGTCGGGAATGAAAACATTAAACCCATAGACAATGAGCTCGGAAGTAGAATGTTTTTGGAGACAACTGAATACTTACCCCGGATAGTATGGAGTTGGAACAAGCAAAGCATCACCAGGATCTGCTAGAATGAATGTTAAGAGCTCGTTAGCTGCAGTAGCACCAGCGGTGAGGACTACTCTATCTGAGTCAAATTTTGCTCTTCCTCCTCTAATTTGTTCCATGAAATTTGACATTGCCTGTGACCAAGTGCACAAGAAATGTCAGAATTGTCCTTCTTTTAAGTAAGTTATGGTAAGTCATTACATATATGGGTCAAAGAAAGTACCTGTCTGAACGATTTGAGTCCATGATAATCTTGAAACAAGGCATTTTCTCTAAAGCTTAGTGCTCCATTTCCAAAGATAGATGCTTCGGAATGTTTCGCCAAGTATTCTTCCAACAAATCGAATGAGACCTGTTCAGTGAGCAAAAGGAAGGATTTTAGCTTTGTCTTGACGAAGATCACATTGAGCTTAAGTTTGCTAAGAAAGAAATGGATCAAGAGACTCACTTGATTTTCAGCGAGTCCCATCTGTATGACTCCTGATGGGTTTTCTGCGTCATGATAAGGATCTTCATCGTATGATTTCCATCCTGCAAAATATGGAGAGTCCTCTCCATGGGTTTTAGAGACTGCAATTTTCGATAGCTCAACAGTAGTAGGTTGTTCAATCTCTATGGCCATGACTTCTGCTGCAAAAACTCGTTAAGTTTCCTGGCTATATCTGTAGGTTTTGTCCTCAAAAATAATATTGTGTATGAACGAGAAAGTGATAGAGAAACGAGAAGTAGAGAGAAAGAAAAGAGTGGAGAAGACACAACTGCTTGAATGAAACCTTTGTCAAGAACTCTCCTAATATATAGGGAGTGTCTGAGGCTTTGACATAATAAAAAGGGAACCCACAACTTGCCTAGTTCTCACCACAATGAAACAGAATAAAATATCAATCATTGATACTCTAATGTAAGCAAAATCGAAACCTCGCCTTCTACAGATGCAATTTTTTTTATCTCCATGACAACTGTTCACTTCTGTCACATTCTCCAAACCTTTCTTTAACTCAAATCTTCATAAGATCCGGAACGAATAAGGTGGTTGATGAGGGGTGGGTGACCTCCCATCTCCATATTGATCATTACTGTCAGACTACTCTTACTTCTTTGGATTATCTCTTCTTATAGTTTCATACATGATGCTACATTCAAGACATTGCCCAAAAAGCAGGAAGACAAAAACGAAATAGAACGATTGCAAAATAGTCAGGCCAGTTGAGAACTTGATATTTTGTCACTTGCTTTAGATAACTAAGACATAAAGGAAATAGTGCGATTGCAAAATAGTCAGACCAGTTGAGAACTTGATATTTTTCACTTTCTTTAGATTACTAATGATGGTAGTTAAACTCCAAGCCCCCACTTCCCAACCTATGACTAACCAAATGCATAAACGTCGGCAAAACTTAAAAAATTTTGCTTTGCTGAAACCAAATATGCTGCAACCTACACGAAGAATACATAGCGAGCATGAATATGTTGATGATATCTATGAGCAGTTAAGCTCTAGTGATCTGACAAAGATATGAATTTACACAAGATTAAGATTCTGATTTGGGAACAAAAATTTAAGACAAAGGAGAAGCTTTGAGAAGATATTATGGGCCCACAATTGCATCAGAATTTATAAGGTCATTAGGGTTTAAGGATTGTAGTTAGGAAGGGTACTAATTATCCAAATTCAGTTCACAAGCTCTCTCTAATCATATCCGGGCAAAAGCACATTCCTGATGACTTTTCCATGTCAGTCACAAGTTCACATGCAAGTTCTGGATTCTCCATGGAAAGTCAACCTGGTAAGCTTTTTCTGTCTTCAAAAGTCATCATTTTCCTCGTAACCACCCATTAGCAAGTCATTAGAAATGAGCAAATTAAGTTAATGACTTTTGAGGGGATGGTTGTCCTGTCTTACTAATGAGTGATTAAGGCTTAAACACTATGAGAAAATGCTTGCATATGCAGATCTAAATGTGCTAGTTTGTATGCTACGTCTCCATGCCTCCATGTAAGAGTTGAGATACTTGTCAAGATTATGTTGTTCATAGAAATAGATTTCAATTTTTCAACTAACAAACCAAGGGAATATGCAAAATCCCAATTGGAATCAAAAAGAGGAACAGTCGATGATGAGAAGAATATGTGTGGCTCTTTTAAATTATGAATGGACGAGGGACTAGATGAATCACCATGTGCAAGTAACTCAACAGCCTGAGATCTGCATTAAAAAGATAGATTGCATTGCAGAGATAAAAAGGGAAAGAATAATTAAAGGACGTGAAACAGCAAGTTGTCCATGACGACTGTTCGGCGGCTTTGGCTTGTCAGAGAGAGACAAAAATCAACCAAGGTTCTTCTCCTAGATGTGGAAGGTTAATTTCTGCACAGGAGTAGTTGTGAGCAGTTATAATATATAGTCCACTTGAAAGAATCCCAAATCATTGCTCACTACTAAAATGAATCAGTCCTCACACAAGTTCCAAGCCAAGTACTACAACAAAAAACATTTGAAGTATATACACTGCTTGCCTGCAATTAAGTGAGAGCTAGTAAATATGTTATATTCATGATTTTCTTCTTTCTTTTACCAGGTGTTGGTGGTAGTTGATTGTTGTCTGCATTTGAATATGCTAGCTATTAACGTTGCTCAAAATTGGATGTGAATAATTGTTGTTCATTCGTAGGCTCTATCAACTATGATTCACTAAATATATAATAGTTAAATGTTGTTAACGTTAGTAAGCAATGTAAATATTAATTCCTAACAGGTATTTTGTTAATAATTAAAGAAAATTTTTACAAATAAGAATTTTTATTTTCATTTTAAATAAACAGATATACTCGACTACCCCCTAAGCGGCGTTATTAGAACCGTACTAATCACCAAATGCGTATACGTGTTTCTTTCCTGCCCTTAATAATGATAATTAACAAATAGTGAGGCGGTTAATGAGCTTCAAAGTGTTACTAAGAGAGGTGCCATATATCAGAGTCTCCGGATCAGTCATCTTAAGTTAGTATATGGATTAGCAAAAGGTCAGAAGCACTCAGTATGAACAATAATCTCAAATGGTTTTAATTAGTGTGTTAGGTACCCACAAGAGAGCAATGTATTGTACAAATAAAGTTAATCCCCAAAGCAGCTTACTGAGTTCCTGAAGTGGATTACAACTTAGTAGCAGCACAGAAAGGAAGCACCCAAGAAGTTCAATAGGTTCCATGCCTATGCATAGCTTACATGTACATAGGACTTGAATATAGGAAGGAAAAAGACAGGTCAAAGTGGTGATAGAACTTGAGCTTAATTTACTCACAGCTAGACTGCTTGAACGGTATATGAACCTTCTTTAATCAACGTCACACTGCAATTAATTAGGTTTTATAAATAAGAAAGTGATTGGTTATTTGTAAGACATTGAAGTTTCTTTCTTTATTTTCGGTACTTGACAACAGCTTAATCTGTCAACATCTGATAAGTAAAAAAAAAGCTTGAAGAGGGCCAAGTTTGTCACTTTCATGTTGTGGATTTGGAGTACAAGCTTCAGTGAAAGGAACCGTTTCGTGTCTTTACATGCTGATTTCAGCTTGCTACCCCTGACGGTAGGCAGGAATCACCATAAGTTGTAGTAATAACCGACATGTGAGATTACTATACTCTAATAAAAATAAATAATTGGGATTTTGTTATCGTTATGTACATGATTGCATATAACTTGGCTTTGAATCTTCTACATCTTTTATCTGTTTTAATTGATTTTCTAGTGTCACATGCCACACTTCATCTAATTCCTACCATAGCAATGTGAATTTATCAAGGGCCGCCCCACATGGTTCATGGATTTAAAATTGAGAGCTTAATTTTAATATGCATTTCTAATTATCTTTTAAAATTTATGAATACTATGAACTTTTTCCATAAATTGATATTAAAAGAAAGTTTTATTTTATACAAGAGAAGAATAATTCAATTAAATTATAATTTAAGTGTTGGTGTTAATTTGTCACAACACATTATCCAAAAACAACAATTGCTAAAACTTGAAATTGTGCTTCCAACTTGAAGAATAGAGCATAAATGTTTCAAGAAACATTAATATTTTTTTTATATTGGATTACTTCATTGTTAAAGTTTTTTTTAAATATCAAGAAATGGCCATTTATTTTAAGGTTCCCAAAATTTGGGTCTTCTTTGTGGTTTTTTTTGGAGGTGATGTATCCATAATCAAATTTCTTAATTGAGTGACATATGTCGGTTAAGTTGTTTCTTTTATCCTTAGTGAGAACTTAATTATTTATCTTCAAGATAGAAAAATGAAGTTAGATAAAGAGGTTAACTATGATTCTAGGATATTAGCATGTTCCTTTGCATCCCAATCATAAGGCATGAATCTTCTTGGAAGATACAATACCAATAGGGACCTGCCACGCCGGAATATTTGTACTAATCATCAAGAGATCATGTCAAACGGAGCTAATAGTACAATATTTGGTTGTTCAGAATTCAATATTGACTTTGGTATGAGGGTTCTAATAAAACTATATCACTAATTATATTATATATGGATATATGTCCTCCTTTCTAGCTTCCCTTCACCTTAAACATTTGTATTGTATAGTATATTTATATGAGTTGGAATATGTGATTAAGAGTGAGTCATGACGTGTTTAAGAGAAAAACACGTTTTGTGAACCCCAGAAGGGTCTACTTAAGCTGGATTTTGAAGGTATAGTCTCAATGGAGCATTCAAGGTCATCTCATATGTCGATTTCAGACAATGCACCGACGAAAGACGACTACGCTCTTGTTACATGTTCGAAGTTTCCTAAAGGTTGAGCATTTGATGCTTACGTTTAGGATCTACAAAATTCGGGGTTTTGTTCATTTCTCAAATCATGCATGTCGTAAGCCATAGTTGTATAGCTAGCATCCAAAGCTCTCTAGTCTCTAGGAGTCCTACGTTTTTGGCTTTGACCACCTCTATAGATATCAAGACAAATAATACCAAGTCTAATCAAGTGTTTGTTTCTTGTAATCTATTTAACAAGAATCTGCTAGTCAAATCATGCTAGACCATGGGAATAATCTTCAATTACATTAGAAAACACAACTAATGTGTACTTTTCCAAATCCTACTTGATTCATAATTTAAAGATGTGAATCAATAATTAATTCCTTGATACTGTTATGCTAAGTCTCTGATTCATCTAAAAGAAAGAATTACCCTTTTCCCATCTTCCCAATTTTTTTTTCTTTTCTGCTATATTTTTTTTTACCACATAATATCTTGTTAATGAATCCACATATTCATGTACAAGGATTGCCTTTTTGTGGAAATTTTTTATACTCCTCATCCATGTGATCAATTTCTCTTCGTCTCTCTCTCTCAATAATGGTAATGTATAAGAGTAGGTCTTCGCTAGCTGTAACTGAAATTGAGTTCCTGTCTCCAGCATTGTATAATACAAATAACTTGTATACTCTATTAGGAATGTGATCCAAGAGCGTCCACACAAGCTTATAGATAAGGTTTCCTTTATTTATACCTTGCCAAGAAATCTTCTTTTTTTTTTTTTGAATTCATATGCTCATCTACTCCGGGTTTTTAGTTTTTTTTCCCCCTCTTAATTTAGGTTTGTTGTTAAAAAAAGGAAGGTAAATGCACCTAGAGCAATTATATAATCCAGCTCCATGACAACCAAGCAACCACGCATGCTTAGAGCATATATTACAAGTCATATCTATATCATTAGCTAATTATGTACATTGGAACTCTTGAAATAGTTAGTAGTAATATTTAATAGTGTGTTATAGATGAGACAAAGACCTCGTAAATTCAAACACATGATTGCATGCTTCATTGTGTAATCTCATTATTGAGGATTTGTTGCACTACCAAGCACGGTTATTGCATCGGCTACTCTGCAAGTCTGATCACAGAACAATTATAATCTATTGTTTTAGCTATAAAATTGCTACAAAGAGAGCATATTTGATGAATTACTATTACATATATTTGGATGGAGGTTTTAAGAATGAACTTTTCAGAAGTATACCTTCTTTTCGTAATAATAGATGGTTAACAGTGGATGAGATCTCTGTACTAAAAACTCAGTTCCCACTCTATGCGGGAGGATTTCATCCACTTACAGGGTGGATAAGAAAGACAACATTTGACTTTTTTTTATGACTCATTCGTGTTAAGTATTTTGACATGCTACTGTGATTAACTAACGTAATTAACTCTTGTTTGACCCTTATTCTTTGTGAACAAACTGATATGATCATGAACTAGATTAGCAAAATGGGCGTCATTTGGAGACATAATAGTTGTACTAATTTCTACTATCTTACTAACTAATATCTATATGTACATTAACGAGAGCTAATTAACTACTCAGTAAGAATAAGGCTGTGTATTATTAAATTTTCTCAAACCTTGTGTTACATTGAAACTTTAGCTGGATATTGTAAATCATGATTACAATGAAAAGCTAATTAACTCGGTGCTATTGACTCCTCTTACACATTATGTTGTTTTGCTTTTCTTTCTATATGATATATGTTTTAAACCTTTCCTAACCACGAGATAGAAGCTCACCGGCAACAGCTTTTCCTAATCTATAATAATAAGGAAATACTAGTTTTATGGCATTTTCAAATCTACGGACAACAACAATCACCATAAGCAACGAAAAGTCCTTATGGCTTTGACTTTGAAAGCGCAGAGTTACGTTACACTTGGACCACAAACAGTGTGAGCCGAATATAATGTGCATATATCCAATAACAAACAGTAAAATTGCTTGCCAGCACATGATAACCAATATAAACTAAGGTTTTGAAGATTAATTGCAGACACAACCCAGGAATCGTGAATTTTTGTCTCAGATTCCTATCAAGCTAAACAATCTGTGGTCGTGTCCTTTTTCGTACCATATGTTTTAACTAACATTTTCCAATTAATTCCAAGCAATTGGTAAACGCTCAAGTGATGAACAATGAGATTGTCATGATCTTGTCCTAAGCTTGTAACGTATTCCTCAAACAATTTACTACCACTCGAATTCTTAAGTATTTAAAAGACTAAAAACAGTAGACAGACAATTCCCTAACTTGAGTCAAAGATAATATAGATAAGTACCTTTTCAATTTTCATGAGTTCATATGTTTGTGATACTCTTTCTGAGCGGTGATGAATTTTTTTATTTGGTAATGTATGTGTGTTGGCTTATTTTGTTTGACTGTCTTCTTTCGTTTATGTATTTAATAGAATTGTGAAAGGAAAGCTGGAATAGCAGAACTAGATCGAGAAGACATCTATGGCTACTGCAGAATAAGCCCAACATCTTAAAAGGCCCAAAGAAAGGGTTATCGAAATGTTTTTTTTTCCCCTCCTGCTATAATAATGTTTCATTATCAATTCTTTAGAAGTAAATTAAGAATCGTTTAGTTCAACTTCTCTTTCTTTATTATTGCGGCATCATCTTCGGGCTGCTCCATTTATGTAGCAAATCAGGAACAGTTTTATTTTGATAGGACATCTACCTATATTAGTGGTTGTATTTTTGGTAGTTTTCTTTGTATAAGAAATTTCATATTGTACAGATATAGAAGTTTATTTCCGTTAGGAGTCTTTTGATCTGTATATAATCTTCAAGCGAAT
>JANVCQ010000231.1:12954617-12965950 GCA_025531925.1 Erythroxylum plowmanianum
TTCACTAATCCATAAAATTTCCAATGCAATAACATTCAAAATTCTTATAAATTCACCAACCCATCCAATTATACCCGGAATTATTCATGAGTGCATGTACAATTATTTTCATGTGCAATAACCACTTATAAGTATGTAGCAATCTATGCATGAACATAAAAATGCATCCTTAACTCTCATAGTCACTCACATTTACCATCCTACCCTTCCCACTAGTAATGGGATGTTACACATTATGTTTGTTTTTTAATTGAAAATCAATAAACTCTTTGTTGGATTTCATTTTAGACTTGCCTTCATATTCTTCCAATCAGGAAAAAAGTAGTTGGTGTTTCATTTTCTTTCTCACTTCTTCAATCATTAATGAGATTAAAAGCACCTATATCACATCATTCCATACCATATCATTTTCATTTATTTTCACATAATCATTACAATTGTCCATATTGTTTAAAGCTTTCACCACTAAAAGTAATTACAAATAAGTGACAATAAGAGAAAAGTGAAAAGAAGCTGTTATGTTAGGAAAGAAACTTCATTATAAACTTCAGTATCTTTATTTCAGAATATGGATTACACATAAGTGACAATAAAAGAAAAGTGAAAAGAAGCTATTATATTAGCCAATAAATATCATTATAAACTTCACTTTCTTTATTTCAGAATGTGGATGCATGTCAGCTTGCTATAATCTCAATGTAAGAGTAAATAAAAGCTTACAAGAAACATATGAGCAATTAATCACTTTTTTGGTTTATCAACTTAACAATGTGAACAAGTTTTGGCTGAACAAAGGGGAACATTACATAAGTAGAACAACTCCCTAACTGTAATGCAGGCAAACGAACGTGTTATTTTTGTTTCTTTCTAGTAAATGGGCTCTGCAAGATCGTAAGTTATACATAAATTTCAGGAAAGGGACTTTTTACTACTTGTTTCTTAGCTCCTCACATCAATTTTCTCAGAGAATTCGCTCAAGATGTTTCAAAAGTAGTCATTGATGTCTTTCAACATAATTATAGGGAACAAAATAATTTTTTCATATAAAGCTGATCCTATATCGTTTCGAAAAACACAGAAGACATTACATTATGAATTTCATATCATTGCATGACCAAGATTTGAATTGGCTTAACAAATTTACTGTCTGTTTATCCTGCATATACATAGAAAAATTCATTTCATATTAATAATATAAAATCAATTGAGGTAAAGTTGAATCTCCGCTACCTCCACCAAAAGAAAGACTAGCATCGGTGTCAATATTCGTGCATGTAACTTAAGGATAACACAATTCGTACATGTAACATAATTTTTTTTTGTTTGTAAGTATCCGCGGATTACTTCAAAGAAAATAGAAGGTACAACTTTAGCATGTGCATTATGAAGAGAACTAATACGCAAATATGTTGGCTATCCTCGCAGGCCTAGCCAATCTAAGCATCTATATATTGTAAAAATCTCCATTACTAGTTCTATAAACAAGGAGTTATGTACCGAAGAGACATGCGATAATCTTCTGTGTTGTTTTTACTTTGAATATTTTTCCCATGTAATTAAAAAAAAAAGAGTAGCTGTCGCTATTAAAGCAATGCACACATATATGTATATACTTAAACAGTGGTGTACACATGATTCGTGCTTGTTCTTTTCTTTTCTTTTCTAAATTCTAATGAGTATGAAGCCAAAGGACAAAGGAAGTACTTTTGCTTCCAAAAATATCTACCCACTTGCTAGTTGCTACTTGCTATTTGCTACTTGCTACTTGCTACCTTTGATAATAATGATAATGATAATTACCAAAAGCTCCCCACCTAAACCCCTGCAGCAAAACCCGCCTCCACATGCCAGAACCCTAATTTTCATTTTACTACAATATGACCATGGGTCGTAAGAACAATAAGAGCAGCATCAACAATAACTACAACAGCCAAGATTCCATGGCCTTTACTGGTACTAGGACTCGCTTCGATGACAAAGACGAGGAGCTGATCACCCAGAGCTCGAATCCCGAAGATTCCGGCAAAGCCATTGCCATCCAAGACGAATCCATGGGTGAGCCCGACGTGTCGTCCGTCGAAGGCGATGATGAAAAGACCAGCGCTGATTATTACTTCGATTCCTACTCTCACTTCGGTAAAGATTAAAAAAAATACAAGTCTCTTGCTTTTTACCTTTTTTTCTGTTTGTTATTCACTTTTTGGTCTGTGAGATGAAATATGGAATACTGGAAAACTGTATCCTTAAGATTTTGGATCTGTTTTTTTTTTGAGAAATTCTTTCTTCTTTCTATTTTTGTTTCCGGGGGGTGGGAAGTAAAGTTGACCTTTTGAATGCCAGGGATTAAGTCTCAGATTTTGCTATTCTGGTTTCTGTTTTCTAATGTGTGTCCACGTCAAACTTACAAGTTAAGGAATGATTAGTCTTGTTCTGTTATCAACTATGCTCCGAAAATATAGTTTATATAGTAGGTCGATTGAAAGTGTACTGCCTTCTGATTAGTGATTATATCAATCTAAACAGTGTATTGTATTATTTTGGCTGACGTGTTTAATTCTTCGTGGTATATGGTTATATATTGCAAACTTAGTGAGGGTTACATTCTTGCTACTAAAAGATTTTGAGGTTTCCCATTTGGTTATTATTTTGATCTATTATTCCTTGTTGATGTCAAAAAATTTGAGTTAAATCTGGACTACTTTTGGTGAATATTACTTGTAGAACTGACCTTTTTTTCTGACTTTTTGTCTTGTAGGAATTCATGAAGTAAGCATGCTGCTCCTGGTTTGGTTTTATCAACTCGTTGCTTGTTTGATGATGACTGATTGATTTCATTAACCCTTTTGCATTGCAGGAAATGCTTAAAGATGTAGTGAGAACTAAGACTTATCAAAATGTTATCTATCAAAATAGGTTTTTGTTTAAGGATAAAATTGTACTGGACGTTGGTGCTGGCACTGGAATTTTGTCCTTGTTTTGCGCAAAAGCTGGTGCAGCGCACGTCTATGCGGTATGTATTTTGCCTCTAACATTTTTCTAGACAGTCGTTCTTATTGTTTATCCAAGCTGATGCATTACTGTTTATCCAGGTTGAGTGTGCGCATGTAGCTAACATGGCAAAAGAGATTGTTGAATCAAATGGATATTCCAATGGTAATACTATAGTAGTTTGTATATGTTAGTGATTTTCCTGCCTTTATTTTCCTTATTTGCTTCAACTTATTCTGTTCCACCACTTACCGAACTTTTGAATGTTGCAGTAATAACTGTTCTAAAGGGAAAGATTGAGGAGATTGAGCTACCAGTACCTAAAGTTGATATAATCATATCAGAGTGGATGGGATATTTTCTGTTATTTGAGAATATGTTGAAGTCAGTGCTCTATGCCCGCGACAAGTGGCTGGTGAGTTGCAATTTTACTTCACTTTTATAATTATTCCTTGGTGTTTCCTAGTGTAGTTGCAGCTAGTTTGTTTGAATTGGGATGATAGATATGCAGGTTTTTGAGGCATCAAATTTTTCTTCTGGTTTCTATTATTTGTAGCCCTGAAGATTTTGGTTAATTGATTTTTTTATGTTTATCTGATACTGTGCGCTAGGATTTGGTGTCACCCCTTGAAGTAGTTTTAGCAAGAAGCAATCATAATTACTTGATTAGACATTATAAACTTTGGGAATACTCTTGATGACATGCTTCAGGATTATTGATATGCTTGGTTAGGACGACCTTGATATTGACAAAATCCAACTAGCAGCTCCATACTTGGATCCAACTCATGTGCTTAGGGTTTAACTCAAGTCTTCATGTTATTCCTAGTTATTCTACCATCCAGCACTGTCCTGGAAAATCAACCCATGACATGTAACGCACACACACACAAAAGTACTGATAACAGCCACATCACAGTGAACATGTCACTATCAAGGATCCTTGTTTGTATCTGTTTATTATCGTAATGGATGTCAAATTTAGATCTTCAGTGCTAGTGGCGCTAACCAATGATTTAACCCCATGTGAAATCAATGGGCTTACTTTTCATTCCTAATACTGTACTTGTTTCAGGTTAGAGATGGAATTATACTGCCAGATAAAGCTTCTCTTCATCTGACAGCCATTGAGGACGCAGAGTACAAAGAGGATAAGATTGAATGTTAGTCCATTCCCATTCCTGGTTAGAAGTAAAATGGTTGCTATATTCCAATCGTGTCCAAGATATTTAAAGTTTTCTTTCAACTTATCTATATTTATGTGGGACTTGGAATCCAATTAATTCATGTTATTGAATACTGTTGTGTGTCTGTTGATTGTGTTTAATTTCTATACTTCTACTTATGTTTGGGTGTTTTTCCATTTGCACAATATGCTACTACAGTTTGGAATAATGTTTATGGTTTCAAAATGGACTGCATCAAGAAGCAAGCAATAATGGAGCCTCTTGTTGACACAGTTGATCAGAATCAAATTGTTACAACCTGTCAGCTACTTAAGGTAGGCTGGGCTTATGACATGATTATATTCATCTTTACATCAGTTGCCTGTATATCTTACTTCATTATAATTTATTTGGTCACTCTTCACATTTTGACTGATACCTTGGATATCTTTTATCCCGTTCAGACGATGGACATCTCAAAAATGGTTTCTGGGGATGTGTCCTTCACTGTTCCTTTTAAGCTTGTGGCAGAACGTGACGATTTCATCCATGCTTTGGTAGCTTACTTTGATGTATCATTTACAAAGTGCCATAAGTTTATGGGCTTCTCCACAGGTCAATCATCTATTCCTAGCCACATATAATTTTTGCATTAGATGTCTATTTTTGGTTTCATGTTCTGAAATTAGATGGTTGAAGTAACTTCGGGATATGAATTGGCTTTTAAAATGTTTCTGTTCATGCTTATTCCCATTCCAGAATAAACAGCTGAAGTAAATATTTTTCTATTGTTGACATGGTATGAATATTGTTAATGTGTCTGCATGTTTTACATGATAAAAGTCGAGGAATTATTGAGACTGGAAGATGACCAATCTGGTACTGAGGCAATAGTTTGACTAGTCTGACATGGATGTTTTTGTAAAATTCGACTGCTCAAGCAAGCAAGTGGAAGTCAAGCTTGTATGAATCACTTGAAAATGATTTATTAGAATGAATCTACTTGGATTGAACTATGCCAATAAGAACATTGTTTTGATCCTGATCAGCCCAGCAACAGGCGATTCAAGTTGCCAGTAATAACATAGTGAATTGGAACGTTATTCTGATGAAGTTCATGCATAATGCAGGGCCAAGATCACGGGCTACACACTGGAAGCAAACGGTTTTGTACCTGGAAGATGTGCTGACCATATGTGAAGGGGAGGCAGTGACTGGCAACTTAACTGTAGCACCAAACAAGAAGAACCCTCGTGATGTAGATATAATGCTCAAATATTCGTTGACTGGTCGTCGATGTGTAGTCTCGAGAACTCAACATTACAAGATGAGATGACATGAAACCCACGTTCCTCCTAATTGCAAGTATTGGTGGTGGAGATGGATGCAAAACCATCTTCGTATGGCCACTTCATGTTATAGCGAAGGATTTGCTTCCTTATTCTGATAAAAACAAGTTGTCTGTAAGTTAAATTTATTATTGACAGTCAATTGAGAAAAATGAGTGGAAGTTTTATGTTTCTGATTTTCGATTTCTATGGTTGTTCTTTTGTTAAATACATAGCTCATGGTTTCCAATTAAACATGTAACGATGAGGTTTCTTGTCTGGTTAGATGATTTGAGCTTAATAAAGTTGCCAGAGCATGTAGACTAGTAAAATATTTAAGACTTACTAATACGTCCATTGCATTTAACCATATTTCAACATATCGTTTGAAAAAGACACTTAAAGTAAATCTTATAATGTCTATTGGTTTGGTTTGGTTTGGTGTAGTAGTGAAGTTGTGGAGAACAAATTTCTCATTAAAGTGCTCCGTTGAAGGTTAGTTTAAGAAAAAGAAATGAACTTGACGCATCTTAAGCTTTGTGGGAGTTCTCATAAAAATGCAGTGCTGTTCTATAGTAAAGAAAAGCATTTGTAAAGAAAAGCATTCGTATCATGTGGAGAGAGTCTATTAGAGCTTTCCGAATTCCGAGAAGGCATTGCTTAGAAAAGACGGTAGCTGTTTCGAATCTACGGTCTTCTAAGTTAGTTCTCATAACGTAAACTAAACTAAAAAGTGCAAAAGTTGCCCATATGATAAAATTATAAAGCTTCTCCTTGTATGCTTTAGGCGTTCCTGGCCCTGCTTTTTCAACGTGTCGCTGGTTCCTAAGATTCCCATTGTGACCTTATTCCTTCTGTTTTCCCTAGATTTAAAATTACCAAAAGCGAGGAGATCTTCATCAGCGTCATCATTATCACCAATTTTGTTCCTCATCAAATCTTGCCTTCCGTTGTATACATTTTCGTGTTGGGTGCCCCTGGCATGCCCTAAAACCAAAGTGAAGCGTATCCACGACACGCAAGTAAATGCATACACATTTTGATTTGAGCATGAAAAGAAATGAATCCTTCATGCTTCTCAATATCTTCTCCGTTTCAGCCTTTTTGGACGGTCTGAGGACGAGTGGCTCCCCAGGAATCTTCTTATTCTGAAACGACACACTGAAACAGGGATGAATGGATAAGCATCATAAGCACTCCTGTTGCGTAATAAGCAGTTCAACTTGAAATTTGTTTCAATATCAATTTTTATATATAGCTAGATGGGCTCATATAATTTAAAATTAAAGCGTTGCTACTTCCATCAATTATTTTTTCTAAAGTGGACGATTAACAAACATGATATCATACTTCACCTCCACAATTACAATATAACTTAAATATTAAATCAGTTCCCAAAATGAAAACCTGAGTACAATTATAAATAAAATTTCAGATTTTTTAATTTCCCTAAATTTTAAAAATCTCAAAATTTTATAAATAATTTAAAGATAATTTTGCACCAAATTTTAACTTAAAATTAATATTTAATCATGACTAAAAAATTGTCATTTTGCAGCCAAAATTTTGTCCGAATTCTTATACATATCATGTTTTTTATTTTGAAACCAGCGCAATTTGGGAACCGTCATGTTGGTTAGTATTACAAAAGTTTTTAAATACTAAACTTATACTAAGCCGTGTCTACTCCTTTATACGGCAATTTTATTGGGTTCGTTTAATTAAAACTTAGCCTTCCCATGTAATCGTTAACCAATAAAACCTTATTATTGAATATCTCCAACTTTTGAAGTATTTAACTCCCACCCTCAAGTAATAACACTACAAAAGTATTAAATAATCATAAGTAATAATAACCACACAAGAGCTATATTAAAAACTAATCTTTATTACTTCCCTAAAAATATATAAAAGAATGTTTTTTCTCAATATGTTTCCTTGTCCTCTATCTTGGTCTCTCAAAAGCAAAGTTCAAATAAGTTATTTATAAGCTCCTTTAACTTTACAATTTAAAATCCTAATTGAATTGAAAATCGCCTTTATCCTTAGCAAATTACTTCACACTGACTAATTAGATGTCGGATTTATCTACATCATAACTGATAAAATAAAAGATTACATTTAATCTAATCCTCCACATGGATAAGATGTATATCTACTGTGATCCTTAAAATAAGACGTAAGTTTTTTTTTTTTGGAGAAGTAAAGTATACATTTCTTTATATATGCATATGATAATGAATTATAAAATTCTACATTATTTATAATTGAATATATTATGAAATTAATCATACAAAAAAGTATAAATAATGTAATACATTAGGCTCATTTCGGTGAAAAAATATTCATTTGAATTTCAATTGATTTATTATATTTGAATACTTGAAAACAAATAATAAATTATAGAAGATAATTATTATTGTAATAAGAACTAATAATATTTGATAATTACAACTTCAAATCCTAATTTTAGAAGCCATTGAATATGATAATGGTTCATAGCATATTTTAATTGTCAGAGCAAAATTAATTATAAATAATAATAATGATAATGATAATTTAATTTAATTTATTTCTTAATTAAAATCCTTATTAAAGCCTAAATATTGTTGTAATTATAATTTGTAATATTTATTTATTAGATATTTTAAACATTATTAATAATTAATTAAAATCCTTATGAAAGCCTAAACATAAACCTAAGTTTTCCTACTATAGTCATCTATAAAAATAATTAAATATCTTTACCCCATTTGAAGTTGGAGTAATTAGGCCATAAATGTCACAGTGAACCAAGTCAAGCACATTCTGTGCCTTCCATTAGTCAGAAAACGTAGGTTTACTTTTTGTAGGAGAAATATGAGGCTTTTAAAGCATTCAAAAATTTCATAGCGCAAGTCGAAAAGGAGGCAGGAAGATCCATCAAAACTCTACGAATAGATCATGGAGGAGAATTTTGTTCAAAAGAATTTGAAACATTTTGCACAAAACAGGGCATACGAAGAGAACTTGCAGCTGCATATACACCGCAATAAAATTGTGTATCAAAACGGAAGAATCGTACCATTCTCAACATGGTGAGAAGCCTATTTTGATCGGAGGCAGAAGACTGAAGCATTCATGTCTTGAATCGAAGTGCCACCTTTTCAGTTAAAAACAAGACACCGAAGGAAGCATGGAGTGCTCATAAACCAGTTGTAGATTATCTTAGAATTTTTGGTTATGTTGCTTACACACACATCCCTGATGAAAGAAGGAAAAGTTGGATCATAAGGGTGAAAATGTGTCTTCCTGGGTGTAAGTGTAGCGTCCAAAGTTTACAAATTATTCAACCCACTCACCAAGAAGATCATTGTTAGTACAGATGTCATCTTTGATGAGAATGCTAAGTGGGAATGGACCAAAGAGGGTATAAAAAACATCAAATTCTTGATATTTTTGATGGAGTTGACGATAATGTTGAGGCTTCAACTCAATAGCCACCTTCAGGTATAATCAATGAGATTGACCATCAATTACAACCCTCAAGTGAAATTCAGCTTATAAATGACTAAGTCATTCGTGAACTACGATTGAGATAACAACTCGCTTAGATGACAGATTATCTAAGTGGAGAGGAATTATCTAATGATGGCCAAATAGCTAACCTTTTTTTAATAGATTGTGATTTACTCTTATTTCATGATGCCATTAAAGAACAAAAATGGCAAAAAGCTATGGATAAAGAGATTGAATCAATTGAAAAGAACAACACTTGGGAGTTCTTAAATCTTCCAAAGGGCCAAAAATCCATTGGCATGAAATGGGTTTATAAAACAAAGGTAAAAAAGAATGGTGAATTTGACAAGTACAAAGCCCAACTCGTCGCGAAAGGATACAAGCAGGAGTTTGGCATAGATTATAAGGAAATTTTTTGCTCCAATTGCAAGGCTAGATACTGTTCGTGTCATTCTTTTAATAACTACTCATAATTTATGGAAAGTTTTATCATTTAGACTTAAAGTCAACATTTTTACGTGGAGAATTGTAAGAAGAATTATACATTGATCAACCTCCTAGATGTGTGAAGCAAGGTATATAAATTTAAAAAGGCATTATACAGGCTAAAACAAGCACCAAGAGCTTGGTATAGCCATATTGATGCTTATTTTACTAAAGAAGTCTTTCAAAATGTCCTTATGAACATACTCTTTATACAAATTTTGAAAGTAATGGCAAATTACTTGTAGTATGTTTTTATGTTAATGATTTGATTTGCACTAGAAATGATTTCATGATGAGTGAAAGCTTTAAGAAAAATACGATGGCTGAATTTGAAATGACATATTTGGGATTAATGCACTATTTTCTTGGAATTGAAGTTGGGCAATCATCTGCTAGTATATTTATTTCACAAAAGAAATATATTCTTGAGGTTTTGAACAAATTTAGAATGAAGGACTGCAATCTAACCTCTGCTTCAACATATTTGGGATTAAACTATATTTGAAAGACTCAGAGAAATGCTTGGAGTTTGTTCTTCAAAGGAAGTTATACCTATTGATCGATAAACTCTGTAGATGTTATTATTCTTAAATTGATTTCTGCAGAATTCAATTTAAGGGAGGGTGTTAAGTTGTGGTCTATAAAATAGGTTCTTATGGTTTTATGGGTTTAATAATTCCTAGTCTTATGCAATTTGTTATGCAGTTTTCTATTTCTTAGGAATTTGTTATTTTCTTGTTTTTGTAATTGCCTATATAGGGCTATTATGTGATGACTAAAAGGTGTAAGTTCATGTTCTCTTCCTCTCCTGTTATTTCATTTTAATTAAAGTATTTGCAAAAACAGTTGGTTAACATATTAGCTTAGTAAGCTACTCTACCTATTGCCAATTAGTTTTAAGATGAAACTTCACTTGAGCTTATGTGTAGTCTAACTTTCCTTCTCTTGTGGGCCCATAGGCTTATTGCAAATTTAACATAGTATCAGAGCCAATGAAGATTTTGGCCAACTGTTTAGCCCAGAAGGGGGCCCATCATTTAAGCAAATGGAGAAGGATTTGAAGTCTGCATGAAGCAAGTGGCACAGTAGTATTGTTTTTCCCAAGAGGGGGCCTATTTGACCTCAATCATAAGTTCATCCTTGATGAAGATTGTTTATGTAACTCTCCATATTGCCTAAATAAAAAGGGACTCACATGTGAGGGGGAGTGTTGAAAATATCCACATGTGAATGTCCCACAGGGGAAAGAAGGCTAACATATAAGTCTAGTAAGTACTCCACCTATTGTTATTTAGTTTTAGGATGGAACCTCACTTGGGCTTATGTGGGGTCTAATTTTCCTTTTCATGTAGGCCCGTAGGCCCATTTCAAATTTAATAAAATGAAGGTAGTAATAGGAACCAAAACTTTCAGAAATACACCTGGCTTGTTTCCTTTATTTGATTCTTCTTGAGCTTTTGATAATGCAAACTTAAGCAAACATGAGAGGAACAAGAACCTAAATAAAAGTCTAACATGCATTATGAAGATCACATAAGTAAGAGTTCATGATAGAGAAAATAACTGAAATGTTAGATTCCATTTAAATGGAAAATTGCAAGTACAAATTGTTGGGTCTTATACATCTTTTCATCATTTTACTTGTCGTTAAATGTTTCTAAATCTAAAATTATAATTTATGGTCCCCAAGTCAATTTAGGTTTTTCGTAATCTAGGGTGTATGTTAGTTATATACTTGACTTGTTGGGCCTCGAAAATTTTTTATTTATTTATCGATTTATTTATTTATTTGGTTACTTTAATTATTTTTATTTTTTCCTTAATTGATTTAATTATGTGTTTATATAGATATATTTTTTTAAGCCTT
>JANVCQ010000231.1:12974075-12996286 GCA_025531925.1 Erythroxylum plowmanianum
GAGATTGCCAATTGTAGTTAGTGTTAGAATAGCATGTTGGAGTTGGAAAGATTGTATGTGATGAATCTTTTGGAGTTGAGATTCAAGTGTTAATGCGATGTATGTAGTAGTCAAATAGATATGAAGTGGTTTTACACTAGAAGGGTTGGATTTAGGGAGATTATGAGTGATTATGGTGTTAGAAAGGATGTTGGAAGCATTGGAGAGGCATTGGAGGAGTTTGAGAAACCCCAATGTCCATTTAAATGGACCTTCTCTGGTGAAAAAGGACCCCTGCCTCACTAATGTCCATTTAACGGACATTTAGGTCCGTTAAATGGACCTTCTCGAGTAAAAATGGCTCCTAAGCAAGTTTATGTCCGTTAAACTGACATTCACAAGACAGCTATAGGAAATTGTGATTTTGGCCATTTTAGAGGTAGAATCTCGCTTTGAGGTCTCATGAAAATTGTAAATCTCGAAGTGCTCTTTCAAACCGTCCAAAAACGACATCAATCCGACATCGGTAGTGAAAGTTATGGTAATTGCACCAAGACTAGTACAAAATGATTAAGGACATAAACATGTTGGATTCTTTTGGTCATAACTTTATCATCCGACCTTCAAATTAAGTGATTCTTGAAGCAATGGATTCCTAACACGTTTTTCTACCTTTCCACATAAATTGATAACTTTTGGTGTTGAATTAAAAAAGATTGATGGAAAGGAAGTGAGGGTTCATTGAAATAACCCTACGAGGTTTTCCACTCACGCTTATGACTTCGGAACGATAATTGGGCTTTGGAAACGGGGCCCAACAATTCTACCCTCCCTCAAGCCATGATGAAATTTTTGCACTTTTTCTAATTTTTCGTATTTTCCTCATTTCTCCTCTGAGATCCTTTTGTAACTTCTTGTTTGCTTTATCATGTCATTTTACTTTCCTTCCACAACATTCCCATGTCAATTAATCCTCAATTCCTCCAAAATATTTACTTAGAAACAAAACACTCACAACAGAATTCAAAACCTACTTACTACGAAAGATGAAATCAAAATGATAGGAAATCATGGGTTGCCTCCCTCGAAGCGCGTCTTTTACCGTCATTAGATCAATATATATTTTTCGTTCATGGTGGTTTAAATGAATCGTTCAATAGTGGTGCGATCATGGCTTTCATAAAGTGTACGTGTGCCATCGGAATAAGCTTTCTACCACCCTTCTTCTTTGACTTCTTCCTCCGATTTCAAGTCTTTAATTTTGATTGTGATTATCTTAAGGAGTCTTTGCTTGTGCAACCCTATTTGACTTCTTAATAAGACTCCGTATTCTTCATAGCATTGATAGATTTGTAAGGATAACTGCTAACCTTAGATACCTTAAGTGTCACCTTGTCACCCCTACTCTCAAAGTCAATTCACTCCCATCTACGTCTATAATCAAATGGGCTATGACCAAAAATGGTCGACCAAGGATGATTGGTGTTTCCTCGTCTTCTTAAATGTCTAAAATAACAAAATTTGCAGGAAAGGTGAATTTATCTACCTTAACTTGAACATCTTTAATTACCCCTCTAGGATGATTGATTGACCTATTCATTATTTTGACACACATTTTAGTGGGCATTATCTTACCTAATTCCAATTTTTGACACAGTTTGTAGGGCATCATATTGATGCTAGCCCCTAGATCTGCGGACACCCTATCTATCTTAATACTACCAATGGTGTAGGGGATGTAAAAGTCTCCCAGATCATTTTTCTTTTATGGTAGTATTAACATTTTAGTGGAGTTCCTTTCGCCTAACAGTTCATTCTCAACCTTCTCTTTGATAGACTCCATAAGAATTAGCCGTATTTTATTTGCTCTATCATATCCAGAACTTCATTCAATTAGGCTTTCTTAGATTTTCTCATTGTGTTGATAGGGAACGAAATTGGAGGTTGATATCTTTTTAATTCAGGCAAGTTCCATTTGGCTAGTAAGGGGTTTTCCTTGGTCTTTTGTTCTTCTATGTGCCTTTCATTTTTGACTTGATGGTTCTATTCCTTAGCCACCTAGGTGATCACCATTATTCTCCCGACATTCCTTGTAGATAGTGCTTTAGCTAACTGGGCCCATCTGAACTTCCAAATTATGGATGAATGATGCATGATTCTTTGTTACTTGTTCAAATTTGTCTTCAAGCCTCTTATGAGCATCTTCCATGCCTCCAATTTTATCTAAGATCTTATCCAATTTGGCATCCATCAAATTTGGTTTTTCTTATTGGAATCCTAAAGGCCCTTAAGGTCTGAACTGAACTCCTGCACTGTTCAATCAAGAAAAGTTAGGGTGATTCTTCCACCCAGGGTTGTAATTATTCAAGTAGGGATTGTTCCCCCCACTTCTACCAAACTGTGCTCCCATATAATTTACCTGTTCTGGTTCGTGACCCTTCATCAGGGAACATGCAATGGTATCGTGGTTCAATTGCCTATACAGCTTGCCCTTTAGCTAAACAACTTTAATAGAAACTGAGGAAGAGGCCTTCATATTATTTAGCTATTGAGTTAGATTATCAATTTTAGCTTGTATTTCTGTCATTTGGTCGATAGCTATAACTCCTTTTTACTCTCGCAAAGTTATGAGTTGTCTACTCTACTTATTTGTCCACAAGCAGCTGTTGTTCGCTATCTCCTCTAACAACTCCTTAGCTTCATCCACAGTCTTGTGTCTACGGGAATCTCCCGATGTTGCATCTATTGTGTTTCTTGTGGGTGCATTTATCGCATTGTAAAATGTTTGCAGGAGGAATTTTTTTGATAGGTTGTGATGTGGACTCCTCCTTTGTAAATCCTTGTATTGCTCATACATCACCCTGCTGGAAGTTAGTACTTTTCTTGATTAGCTTTGTTGTCTTGGTGAGGGGAAAGTATTTGTTTAAAAAGGCACGCACCAATTAATCTCACGTCGTGACATTGGAGGGGCTAAGTGAGTGATACCATGCTTTGGCCTTATCCCTTAATATAAAGGGGAAAAACCTCATCCTCACGACATCTTCCGATATCTAAGGTGTCACATGTCTCGAGGAAATTCATAATGTGTGCATTTGGACCCTCGTTGGTCAATCTATAGAACTGTATGTTCTGCTGCAACATGCTCAGTTGAGCGGGTTTTATTTCAATTGATGTTGCTTGGACCAGTGGCCTAGCGACGCTTTGATTTGCTGCATTAAATCCCGACCTCATGAAATCTATGAGGGTTTTTATTAAGCTCCTTGATTAGCTCCTTGATCGAACTCTTGTCGATACTTTTTGTCCATGGTTGCTTCTGTAGTTTTTTCTTCGTGTTGAGCTCTTCAAATGGCACGTTCTAGATGAGTGATGTCAAGTTCTAACATTTTAGCTATTCGACTTGAACTTCTGGTAACTCTTGTGTTCATGCAAGTGCAAAGGCATAAGGGGGTAAACACGTTTTAAATTCCTATAACTAAACTAATCTGATGCCTTCCCCGCAACGATGCCAAAAACTTGTTGATTGCTAAGTTTTAATCTAATTAAAACTCTTAACTACCGTAAGTGCATGGGTAATGAATTATAGTAAAAGAGGGGTCGATCCCCCGAGGAGGTGTGAATTAATTTAATCCTAAGTTCTCTAAGGCTTAGAAAAATTAATAAAAATGAAAATAAAATAAAACAAAAAAGTAAAAACTAGAATATGATTGTCAAAAAATTAACTTGTAAAATAACGCAAAACAAAATTGAAGTTGAGCAACACAAAAGTCACAACTGAAAATCAACCAAGACAATTAAACAATTATGAAGGAAGGGATTTATCCTATCATCAGTGCTAACCTAGTAACTTATGTGTTAATATGGCATCGGTTATAGACTATCAAAGGTGGATTACTCTCTCTCGAGTTGTAATTACTAAGCCCTATTTGATAATCTCTAATTAAATCAAGCAATTGAAAATGTAATATCTCAATTAACGATCAGGCCACAACCTAATTAGTTTTTAAGTGTTCTAATGAACAACTAGGTCCTCACACGGAATCTCTCTCTATACAAATTACTAATTTGATTAATCGCGTGATCTATTGAGTCGCTTAACTATCATTAATTCAACCCAATTATTTTTATTTGATTAACTCTCTCAGTTTATTACTGAAATATGCAAGCATCGCAATTAATCACAACACTCAATCAATCAACACAAAAGATAACCAAATTAACATTGAATGAATTAAAAATCCCTAATGAAAAGTTATAACATCATCAACAATTCAAAACCATAATCATCATTCTCATATTCATCTTAACATTCAAATAAAGAATACAAAAATGAAAAGAAACGATTACTTGGAAGGGATTAGACGACTCGGGAAAGGCAGCAGTTGCAAAGACCCGCTTCCTCTCTCCTATTCTTCCTCTTCTCTCTTCTTCCTCTTCTCTTTTGGAGTCTTCCAAATGTGGCAAAATGTAGAGCTCCTTTAGGGTTACATCATTATGCCTTATATAGTCTTTGTCATTTAAGGTAATCCTAGGGTTTTTGGGGTTCGAAAAGTTTGAAATGTCCCCCGAAAACTTAAAACCAGAAATCTGTCCATGCTATCTGTCGTGCATGCCACGATCGTGGCACTTTTGCCTTTTGTCACGATCGTGGCAAACTGGCCACCATGTTGTCACGCATGCTATAATCGTGGCCCTATCACATTCGTGGCAAACTGGCCATGATCGTGGCCCTTCATCCATGCTTCTGTCATGATTGTGGCACATTGGCCATGATCGTGGCCCTGGGTTTGACTTCAAAGTTTCTCTGAATTGTCTCCATTCTTCAATATTTTCCCTGAAATACTAGCAAATACATCAAGGGACCTCAAATACATGAAATTAAGGCTCAATAGGGTGCTCTAGCCCACAAAACACTCAAAACACAAATATTTAACTAAATAAAAAATCCTAACCTAAGCATGCACTAAACATTAAATTTTCTGACTAAACACATCCTAAACTATCCACTAAAATATTATACAATCTACAACTATCATTTGTCTTTCGATTAAAGGTTGAAATCTTGAATTAAGTATTTTGAAAATGTTTTCCATTTAAAAATTAGTTTTTATGGTGTTTTTTGGTCTGGTTTTGTTTGGTATTTGAAGGGTCATGAACGGTTTGACCTTGCTAGAGGTTGAAGAAGACAGTATAACCAAACAATGTCGTTTTTGCTTGTTGTTTAACAGCAAGTCGTTTTTGCTTGTTGTTTAACAGCAAATTCTGTTACAATGCTATCTAAACTGATGCTTATTTCCTGATTTATAATGTGCTGAAATTATATTTGTATAAACGTTTAACATGGAGTAGAATATCACATGACTATTATATCTATATTATGCATTATGAATAGAATTTAGGTTTAAATGTTGTAGTGATTAATTATTAGGGCTTAGCCATAGCAACCCTAATCATATAAAATTATATATTTTGTAATTAATCAAATAAAAGTTAAGACATTTAATTATAGTTAATTATTTTAATATAATAAATTTTATCCTACAAGAATTTTTATTATATTTGAATAATTAATTAGGATAAAATATCAAATTAATTTTCCTATAGGTATTGAGAATTAGAGTATAATTTGATAGTTTTATCATAAAGTTTAGCATAAATTTATTTGAATTAAAACTTTAGCCCATAAGCAGTTTTTATGTCATTTGATTTATGTCTTTTAAGCTATGTTTTACATTGGTAATACATATATATAATTTGTTAGCCTCAATTTATTGATAAGTAGCATGTATGTGTAAATTATGCAATTATTCAAATTATTAGTTTTTTCGATAGAAGTTGTGAAATTCTCGAATTGATGGGTGAAAACTATAAGATTTGAAAGGAGAGAATTCTTCTTCATCTAGGGTGGATGGACATTGATTATGCTATTCAGAAGGACGAACCACCTAAGGTAATCGAGGCAAGCACTACAACTGAAATTGCTCTTTATGAACGTTGTGAGCGATATAATTGCCTAAGTGTGATGTTTGTAAAAACCAAAATTTTTGCTAAAATTTGTGGTTTTATAGAATAACATGACAATGTCTGTGCTCTATTGAAAGCTACTGATCAGCAATTTGAAACTCTAGACAAAGCACTTACAAGCACCCTGATTATGAAGTTTTCATCTACAAAGTTCACTGGTGTCCGAGGTATGTATGAGCACATCATGAAGATGAGGAACATTATGGCTCAGTTAAAGAAACTCGAGGTTGAGACATCTAATGTTTTCCTCATGCATTACATTTTGAACACCCTTCCACTACCATACGAACCATTTAAAATCTCTTATAATACACATAAGGATAAACAGTCAAAAAATGAATTAATGACCATTTATCCTTATGTGTATTATAAGAGATTTTAAATGTTTCGTATGATAATGGAAGAGTGTTCAAAATGTAATACACGCTCATTTATCCTTATATGTATTATAAGAGATTTTAAATGGTTCATATGATAGTGGAAGGGTGTTGTGTATTCAAGAGGAAGGGAGATTGTTGATGTAACAGGGAGAGGGTTCACAAAGTGCATATATGGTTGTTCAAGGAAAGAAGAAAAAGTCAATTCAAGGGGAAAAGGTTAAATACCTACCCAAGTTGGCATTTCCAAGGTCTTCTTTTGCAAGAAAAAATGACACATGAAGAAGGACTGTGTCAAGCATAAGGAATGACTTAAGAAGAAAGGTAATATAATATAGCTGAAGTTTGTTATGACACATGGTAAATTTGTTTTGGTGGTACAATCCATATTACAAATGAGTTGCAGAGATTTGTAAAAACCAAGGAAGCCAATAGGAAGTGAGTAGTATATCTTATCCGAAAGTAAGATAAGTTTATGTGTGGAGGCTGTTAAGGATTGAAATTTAATTTTATGTATCGATTTTATTTTAAAATTAGAAAAGACATTTTATGTTCCCAATTTCTCTAGGAAATTGATTTCAATTTCAAGACTTGTATCATTTGGATATTCTTTTCATTTTTCTGATGAATCTTTTAAGTTAAATTATAAATTTGAATTTGTTGGGAATGGTACATTATTTGATGATCTTTTCTGTTTTAACTTACAAGATAATACCTGTTACAATGCAACACATGTTCATGTTGGAACAAAATGTTGTGTCATGAATGAAAATTCCTTTATGTTGTGGTATCAGAGATTAGGATCTATCTCCATAGAAAGGATTAAAAGATTGGTGAATGAGGGAGTGCTTAATACTTTGAATTTTACTGATTTTGACACTTGTATGGACTGTATAAAGGGAAAGTAAACCAACAAATCAAAGAAAGGTGCCAAGAGAAGTTCAGACATATCAGAGGTCATACACACAGATACTTATAGTTTCGATATGGATTCATATGGTTAGAAATACTTCATCTCATTTATAGATGATTATTCACGATATATGTATCTCTATTTACTTCATAACAAGAATGAAGCACTAGATGCTTTCAAAATATTCAAAGCCAGAGTAGAGAAATAACGTGGTAAGATCATGAGATCTGATAGAGAAGGGAAATATTATGGTAGATATACTGAAGGTGGATAAGTACCTGGTCCATTTACGAGGTATCTTCAAAAAAATGAGATAGTAGCCTAATATATTATACCTAGATCTCTGGACCAAAATGGTATGGTAGAAAGAAGAAACCAAACATTATTAGACATAGTACGGAGCATGATGAGTAACTCCAAACTTCCTAAGTCCTTATGGACTGAAGCTCTTAAGATGACAATGTTTATATTAAACCAGGTACTAACCAAAATTGTTCCAAAGATGCCATTTGAGTTATTTAAAGATTGAAAACTGAGTTTGAAACATATGCGTGCTTGGGGATGTCCATCTAAAATAAGAATTTATAATCCATAAGAGAAAAAAATTAAACATAAGGTCTATAAGTGGATATTTAATTGGATATGCCGAAAGGTCTAAAGGATGTAGGTTCTATTATCTATCACATCACACTAGAATTCTGGAATTAAGAAATGTAAAATTTCTTGAAAATGACTTGATTAGTGGGAGGGATCAATTTCAAGATATATTTTATGATAATGATCATATGGATACTCAACCTTCTACCTCAAACAATAAGGTGATTGTTATTGACAACACTCTTCAGGTTCAAATAGACGTTGTACATCTAACTATTGAAATTCAATAGTCTACAATCATCATAAATGACAATAAAAAAATTCCACAATTTGCTAATAATTCAGTAGATCTAGTTATTCAAGAATTACCTAAAAGTATTCAATAACCAGTTGAACAACAAACTCTACAAGAGGATGTTAATGCAACATTACGGAGATCTACTAAAATAAGAAAAATCAACTATTACTAGTCATTATGTTGTATATCTACAAGAATCTGATTATAATATAATAGCTAAGAATGATCCTGAAACCTTTTCACGAGCCATAAGTTATAAAGAATCAAATTTATGGTATAATGTCGTGAAGGAAGAAATGAATTCCATGAAGAATAATGGTGTTTGGGATCTTGTTGAGTTGCCTAAAGGAACTCATAGGCTACAAATGGGTATTTAAAACAAAGAAAGAGCCATTAGGCAACATTGAGAGATATAAGGCAAGACTCATTGCTAAAGGATTCGCTTAAAAGGAAGGATTTTGGATGAAAGATTGTTTACTTAGTGTAGCTCCCATTATGAAAGACGATAGGTTCAATTTGGACCAATGCCCAAAAACTGATTTTGAAAGGGAACAAATGAAAACATTCCATAAGCTTTTAGAATTGAAAGCCTGATGTACACTTAGGTTTATACAAGACCTAACATTGCATTTGCTGTTAGAATGGTAGGCAGATATCAGAGTGACCCAGGATTAGATAACTGGAGAGTTACAAAGAAAGTATTGAGGTACCTTCAAGGGACCAAAGATTACATACTTATGTACAGATGAACTGACAATCTGGAGGTAACAAGGTACCCAGATTCAAATTTTTGTTGGGTGTGTTGATTCACGAAAATCAACATCAGGTTATATCTTTATGTTTGCCCATTGAGCCAAATCTTGGAGGAGTGCCAAGCAATCTTAGTTCAGTTACTTAGTACTTTACCATTATAGTAGCTTTCAGATGAGTACTCCAGCTTTTTCATGTTATTCTTATCATAGCATCTTTTAGGCCAATACCCCAACTTTTTCATGTTACTTTCAAACAATTTCAGGTTGTTCATTACTTCCAACATTAATATTACCACTTTGAGATTCGTGCATTTTATGACAACTATACCTTTCATGTGATATTTCTCGCTCCTCTAACTCTTCCTTTTGATTATGTTGAATAAGGCTTTATCCTTTAGACTTTGAAAACCTTGGGATTCCTAAATGTGTTCGTTAGATGGGTTGAGGCTTGTATCACTTCTCCATCTTACTCAGTTTTGGTTAATGGTATGCTTACTGGTATCTTTAAAAGTGCTAGAGGACTAAGACATTAGGATCCCATCTCCCCTTATCCCTTTATCATATGTGTGGAGGTACTAAGTCAGTTGTTTCTTCATAAAGTGGAAAGTAACAAGAACTTTAAATTTCATAGCAAATGTAAGAGAGTAGGGCTTATTAATTTATGTTTTGTGGATGACATTTTACTCTTCTCCAAGGCCTACAGTACATATATTGAATTGCTCATCTCAACGCTGTCTACATTTAAAGATCTTTTATGTATGGAGGTGAACTTCTGAAAGATCCATTTCATTCTGGCTACTTCTTTGACTTATTTGGGACTTCCCATCGCTACCAAAAGGATGCAATTCTCTAAATACTACCCAATATAGAGAAGATTGAGTATGTAAACAAATAAGGTGCTCTCTTTTGGAGGGAGATTGCAACTCATCACATCTAGCTTGAACTCCTTTCACATATATTAGTCCTCCAGGAGGACCCTAGCCAAAGGAGTCATTAAAACTATTAAGAAGCTATTTAGAATTTTTTTGGGTTAGTTCGAACTCAAACAACCACTTTGCTAAAGTTAAATAGTCACAGTATGTAAGAGACGAAGAGGGTGGACTGACTTTGACCTCTATTGGTTTATTTTTCTGAAACCACATTTTCTTGGTCTTTCACTCAACTACTGAAATTAAGACCTATCTTAGAACCTACGGTTCTTTGTAAGGCTAGAAATGAAGAGAAAACATTTTTGCAGTTTGATAACTTCAAATTGGACAAGTAAAACCCCTAATTATAGTTCCACAAGCTCTTCGTTATTAAAATGGATTTCCTATTAATTCTAAAGTCAATACAATTATCATAAAAGGCCAATGGTGTACTCCCATGGACTTGCAACATCTTAGTCCCAATTACCAACCTAACTTTGGGAAGATAAGATACCTTCCAATGTCTCAATCTATCTCCTACCAAATTCAGCTTCTCAAAATTTAGGGATTGGCAAAACTAGGATAACCTAAGATTTGCCTAGTACCCTATAATATGGCACAATTCACTCATTTATAATCACTCCTTTCTTTTATGGCTTGCAACATGGAATAAATTGAGCACGCTGGACAGGATGCATTTTATCCCTATCAACTCTACTTGTGTCCTCTGTGAAAAGGAGGAAGAATCCAGAAAGCACTTGTTATTTTTATGTGCTTTCTCCTAATTCATATAGGAGAGGATCCAGAAACTGTGTCTAGTTACTAATGTAGGAAATATCTTCATAGATGCTCCAAATTGGCTACTGAGACTAGACAATATTCCTAATTACAACAGGTAGATTTACATCATCTTTTTCTCCTCCTCGGTCAAGGAGATTCAGGGAGAGAGGAACCTTAGATGCTTTCAGAACACTTCCCGTTCTAGAGATGAAATAGTGTCCTCTCTAATTTCTAAAATTAAGGAAAAGCTCTTATGTACCTTAAGGTTTGAAAGGAGCTACCTTATATAGCAAATTCGTGGCAAATTGCTCAATTTTAAAGCTTGAATAAGGAATCACATAGAAGGGAAGATCGATAAATAAACAAATTATAGAAGAAAGTACATGTCTAGGTTGATGAGATGGTCTATGTAGAAGAGCAAAGGTTCTCCCTAGATCTCTCCTCTATTCTCTTATCTGGAAGTGTTGAATACGGTTTGTTCAAATCACTTAAAACTTCTGATACAATCATTCTATCGGGTTGTCTACAGACTTGAGCTGCAAATTGATCTTGCATTGCCTATTGACTCCCTCTACCGGGGGTGATGACATACCCAATCTGTAATTTGGGTGATTTAGGTAAATGGAAAAAGACATAAATGGGTTTCTTAACTGTATTTGGAAAATGCATTGTATTGTTGTGAGATAGTTGCAAAATCGTCCTAACTTGCTAATATTAAAGTGATGTCTTTTTGTTGTTAAATTTGGAACGTGACTTTTGTTTCTACTTCCATTCAATGAAATTACCTTTAATTTCTTAACTTGCTAATATTAAAGTGATGTCTTTTTGTTGTTAAATTTGGAACGTGACTTTTGTTTCTACTTCCATTCAATGAAATTACCTTTAATTTCTTAAAATAAATAGTTTTTTTTACAAGATTTTACCCTCTTTTAACTCTTCCTCTTCTTCTGTTAATAACAATTTTTGGTAAGATTTCTTCCTCTTCTTCTCCTGATATCATTTTCTATTTCCTACATAATTTCTACTTCTTCAATCTCTTCCTTTTCTTTTGTTAATAATAATTATTCAATTTTCGACAAGATTTCTTCCTCTTCTACTCCTAGTATCAAATTTTCATTTTCCCGCCTCCAATTCTTCCTCTTTTTTTGTTAATAGCAATTTTTTCATTTTCCAACAAGATTTCTTTCTCCTCTACCTCTCCCTCTTCATCTCCTGATTTTAATTTTCTATTCCTTAAAAGATTTTCCTCTTCTTTAGCTCTTCTTGTCTTTGGCTTCACCTTGGTTGGTAAAACTTCCTAATCAGCCACACCCATATCAACAAGGATTTAGAAATTTTATTAACTGGATTGAAATGAAACAACAAGTTAGTCCTGAAGTATCTTACGGATCTTGAGGCCATAACAATATTTAAAAAATGATAGATAAGTAGTGATGAAGTTACATGAACACCGAAGAATGTGTCTATATTACAGTAGAATAATCTCAAGGCGGAGTTCACTGTAATCATATTCGTAGCCACTCAAATTGAGTCGAACCCATATCGGACCACAAATCACTCGATTATGATGATACATAATAAGAAACAATTAAAAAAACCAACAATTTCAACAAATTTTGTGATAAATTATGTTTAAACATGAGAATGAAATACCTTCACTGTGATCTTTGGCTTCTATAGCCTACTTGCACCCTAAAGGATTAACGAAAATAGAGATTGAATAAAATCAACTCAAACGAAGTAAATAAAAGTAAAAATCATATCAAACATAATAAAAATGAAAAATTAGGAATAGCACTTGATAACTACCAAGAGCAATGTCAAAGTGGAAGACAAGGGAGTCGTGCTGGATGGCTTAGTCGGAAGAGAGATTAGGGAGATCTTTGTTATTGATGGCTGCCTGATATGCTCTCAAATAGAAGTTGTGCAAATTGAAGGCCTCATATGGGCCTCCTGTAGTTGTTATCATGACTGTTACTTTATTTTTTCTTCTGCTTCTACTCACTATTCTTGTTCCGCATAACTTTTGGTTTAACTACATTGACACGGAATAATTATAAGAGAATTAAATTGGGTCAGCTTGGTTAGATTATATTAACGTTATTAGTTTTAAATAAAATTTATTATATATAATTAAAAAAGATAATTAATTAAAAATATACCATATTAAGCATTTAACAGATGAAAATATAATATCTTCATTTTTATATTAGAATTGAACTTAATTTTTATATAAATATTATAAATTAAAAATATCTTCAGCTCTATGTCCCAAAATTAGAAAGTGTTCACTTTTTATTTGAAAATCCATGGAAAAGGTTTTTCATTTGGCAAAAACAGAAACTACAGGGAAACGTAGGTTTAATTAATAATTTAGATTAAATAGATGTTTGTATGTGTCGTACAATTCAGAAATACTACTTATGAATAGCCGGAGAGGATGTACTTGTCGTGTCAGAAAGAGTGACATGATCTTTTTATCTTATTTTATAACCATTTATCTATTTATGTTTTTTTATCCGATAGATGAATTCAATTCATAGGTAAAAAGAGAATAGGTTACCGTTTCTAAGAGTCATTTATTTAACAGAAAACACAATCTACTTTTTGGAATAGGGAACTCCTCTGCGACAATGTAGCACAACGTAAGAATACATATATGGCATATAAAAGGCAGTATACGTGTTACGGTGTCTGATTTTGTTGATTCCTTGTAGCTTTTTCAACAAGAGATTATTTGCCTGGCGTGAGTTACAATTGCACAGAGCGAAACTCACGCAACGTTGTCGTGTTATGTCGGCTCCATTTATTTCACATCACGTGCCCACTCCTGAAACCCTAAACCTAGGGCGACACAACATTAGGGTTTTACAGTTGCAGAGGCTTTTCGATAAACCATTATCTGATTCGATAGTTCTAGTATACATCAATTCCTTCTATTATCAATATGGGCGTGTTTGATATCCAACAAAAAACCAATCTTTTGATAGGAAGAAACTACGAACTCGCTCTTAATCAAGCATTGCAAAATGTAATGGCTGAAATCCACGAAGGAACTCCGAATTTGTCCCAATTTGTCCATGTGTTCTTCGAATTAATGCAGGCAAAGGTCGACCCACCTCTCGAAACGATCTGGGCGTACTGTGCTTTATGCTTTACTACCCGCAAAATCACTGCCGATAATCTTGTAGACCGTATTTCGATTTCAAAGCAATTGTTTCAGCTCATAAGTGGATGTGCAGGTGCCTGTGGTGGCTCCAAAAGCATAGCATTGCTAGCTCCTGTTGTGTTTGAAATGTATAAATTGGTTGTTGATTTACTAAGGGAAGATTTGGGTTCCAAGAGAGTCAAGAAGGTGATTAAGCAGGTTAAATCCTTGATCGGAGTGATTCTTGGATATATAACTGCGTGTTGTAAGGAATTGAACCAGCAAAGAGACTCAAATTTAATTGCTTCTTTCGCGGATTTGGTTGGTTTGTGGATGCATGGGAACGAGAAGGAGAACGAGAACTCATTTTTACCTCTTGCGGGTAGTGAGGAATATAGAGACATTGATTTGGGAAATCGTAGCGTAAATTACTTGTGTGGAATCGTTATTGCTGAGGTCTTATTGTTGAAGTTGTGCTTGCATTTACGGGTTGAGAATCAAGGAGTAGAGTTGGAGAAGGAATTGAGGAGTTGGTTAGTTGGTTCAGTAACTGCCTTTCAGAGCATTTACTGTTATGGTATGTGTTGCTTTTATCTTGACTTGTTTCCAGTAATGTCAGCAATTAACCGCGTACATGATCTATTTGGAATTAAGTTGCTTTTAACTATGTAAAAAATAATTTCAAAGTTGTGGTTTAGCAAAGTTGATGCCTTATTATGTATGTTTATGTTTTTCCCCGTAATGTGGTAGATGAATCAATTGTCAGTCCTTTGGTTTTTTCTGCTGGTTGTGGTCTTTTCCATATCATGTTTGAGATGCTTACATATGCTACGCAGATACACTTCTGAGGATGCTGCTGCAAGGAAACTTACCTGTGACTTCCTTACTGGTTCGTTATTGTTTCTTCAACCCCTAATTCATTTCCATTTCCTTCTCCGAATCACCAACTTATTAAATCATGTCCTTTGATGTTTCCCTTTGATCATTGTCAATGACAACTACTGCATTTGAATGGTTAGATTGTTAGGGACCTAATCGCATACTATGTGTAAGTGCCACATTTATGTGCCTAATAATGCTTCGCTTATGTTATCGCTTGGAGCAATAAAAATGAGTATTTCCATGTTGCCTCCTATCTTAAGGCACTTCGTGGGAAAATGTGTATGCAGGGCTCGGGAGATGAAGTTTTGTTAAAGACAATTATGTATGATGCCTTACTATTGGTGGAATACTCCTTTCTTAGTCCAAATAGAGGTACAACAGACCTACCAGCAGGATATGTAAGAAGTCTGGCCTTGAAAAGATTGATTACTACACATGAAGCCATAGAATTTTTCAGGTAGCAATCATCACCAAATTTTAAATGCATAGGAGATGCTGCCTTATCTCACCATCTATAATGCTACAGGAATGCTGGAGATCAAAAGCGAGCTAGAGCTTATACAAGTTCCTTCTCCATTTCCCAGTTACCTTCAGAAATAATTAAGTTGGTCACTGACCAGATTGGAACAGAGGAAGCAGCACGTAAATTAAACCGATCATCGCCTAAAGCTCTTATAAGTAAGCAGCTATTGTATTTTCTCATCCAAATTATCTCTCTTCCGGTTCAAAACTAAAACTTAATCTGAATCTATTAAGTTCGTCTAAACGATCTCCCCGGTAATAGTTGTCTATTATTTTCCAGCGGGATTACTGGTTCTTGAGGGTCAAGGTGTAAGAATTTTTAATGACAGCATTTCCAAGTATCGTGCCAAATTGGCGCTCAATGATTACAAAGCCGACTATGAGCAACCATCGTTTAGATCAGAATCGAAGGAGGGAGATGCTGATACTCTCTTTTACATTGATAACAAGGGAGAAGAGGAAGAAAATAAAGAGACAAATGAATCCATGAGTGCTGCATTTGTCGCTGCTGCCACCACAATCAGGATGACAAAAATTGGAAAAAGAGAACGGAAAGGATATCATACCGAAAGGAAAAGGACCAAGTTTTTTAATCATGAGCTTGCTGATGAGCCTGATTCTGATCGAGAGAGATCCTCATCTATTGATGAAGGTAGTTCATCTAGAGAGAGTGAAGTTGAGAATCCAATCTCCGATGAAGATGAGTGAAAAGGCAGTGCTGTTTCTGGAGAGATAATATGACAATCTTTAACTCTTACTGGTTTCAGCTTGGAGCATTGTTCAAAATTTTGCATGCCAGAGTTTCTGTATAATTGATACGCATATATTGAGTGTGGTTATGCCTCTCTCCTGATTTATTTGGTGCAAGATTAGTATAAATTTTCTTTTGTGATCTGTTCATATCGCATTTTCTAAAATTCTTGTCCAAAAAACAAATTGAATTAGCAGCAAATATTGAGCTGGCACTGTACAGGTATATCAAGCGGCTTTATTGCATAGCTTTCACCTTGATCCAGCGATTGCTGTTATTTCTCTAGCGTCCAAAGAAAATCCTATAATAATCCTCATCTGATTATCAGCTGTATTAACCTAGCCCTAGTTTTTTTCTCTCTCTGCTGCAATCGCCCACTGCACCAAAGCTGAAGCTTTTTGCGATCCAGGTCCTCAACTGAAAAAGAATGAAAGGAGCTGTGAATAATCAAATATGTGAACAAGGTCTCATCAAAAAACATTGCCTCTGTTAGGCGTATGCAAATAGTCAACCAATTAAAGAAAAGATGTCATTAAACCGATTAAGTTTGCTCACCACACAAAGCATTGCTCGCTTGATCCTCAAGTTGTACCACGTACAAGTAGCCCACTTAACAAGTGAAGAATGTTGGGAAGCAAGTATACTTTGACTGAAAGTCATTCTGATTTCCATAGATACACACTCATACTTCCTTATTATATCTGATAGAAGTTAACTGAAGTTTTGCCATGTGGGCTTTAGAACATGATCCAAAGCACAGCCCTAGTAAATATCAACAGTAACGCTTCAACTTCACTTCAGATGATAAGAGCTCTGCGCTTGGATCTGTATCACCAATAGTCTTGACAAGAGCAAGTGCCTCCAGTAAAATTGTGGAAACGTTTGATATCACGGACAATTATTTCCCGATTTGTGATGCATGAGATGTGCTTCATGAAATCATGGCAATCCCCACAAATTCTTATATTTTTGAAGATTCGGACTGGCTTAATTGGATTAGCACTTACAAGGGCGAAAGCAAGAGCCAATCTCTCACTGTGATAATAAAGTTCCTGCCTTTTTCCTTTGTGGATAACATTCTGATGGATAATTTCTGTTTGTTGTTTATAGCCTGCCAAGGAAAGTTTTTGCTCCAACTCCTTCAGTTTGGTATGGATTTCCAATATTTTGGGATGCGAATCATCCTGAGATAGGAAGACATGGAACTGACCATCGACCTCCACCCAACTACATCCAGGTTCTTTCTTAATGCCTTGTGCGGACATCAATGCTCTGATGTGTTTGACATCGTCCCACCTGCCTTTGGATGCAAAAATATTTGATAGCAATATGTAACTGGACTCTAGCTTGGGCTCAAGATCAAAGAGTTTCCTAGCAGCTTTCTCACCTAAGTCAACATGGCCGTACAGTTTACAAGATCCAAGAACAGTCTCCCATATCAAGGAATACGGCGCTAGCTTCATTTCCTCAATGAAGAGCTCAACCTCACTGAATCTGCCTGCTCGACCAAGCATATCGACCATGCAAGCACAATGCGCCAGTGAAGGGGTTATACCATATGCTTTGTTCATCAAATCAAAAAGGTTTTTGCCCTTTTCAATCCAACCCATGTAGCTACAAGCAGAAAGAACAGCTGTGAAAGTCACCTCATCAGGGAGAATGCCTTCATCTAACATCATATGAAAGGCTTCAAGAGCCTTTTCTCCTTTTCCATGTTGCGAGTAACCAGATATGATCATGTTCCATGAGACTGTATCTCGTGAAACCAAGTCCTTAAAGATCACTTCAGCGTCCTCAATGCACCCACATTTTCCATACATATCCACAAGGGAACCAGAAACAAAAACATTTGAGAAGTACCCGATCTTTATTGCCATGCAATGGAGCTGTCGTCCATTTTCTAGGGTTGCCATATGGGAGCATGCCCTTAAGCTGCTGGCAAGAGTGAACTCGTTGGGCCTTAAACCCTGTCCATGCATCTTTCCTATATACTTAACAGCAACTTCTGCTTGATCCGTTTGCGCATAACCAGAAATCATTACTGTCCAGGTGAAGATATCCCGCTTAATCATGTAGTTGAAAATTACATTTGCATCTTCCAAGCATCTGCCTTTGGCATACATGTCAATAAGAGCTGTTCCAACAAAATCGCCAGCATCAATACTTCTTTTTATGATCTGAGCATGTACTTGCTTTCCAAAGTTAAGATCCAAAAGGCTTGTGCAAGACCTTAAAATACTGACAAAGGTGTACAAGTTTGGCTTGAAACCTTGCAAAAGTATCTGGCAGAAGACTTTTGGCCCTTGATCTGAAGTTTCAGCGTTGGAGAATCCAGATAAAAGGGAATTCCATGATACTATATCTCGATCAGTCATCAAATCAAATACCCGAGTACCATCTTGCACATATCCAGTTTTCATGTACATCATTATCAACGCATTGCCAACTGAATTATCAGACTCAAACCCACATTTGTAGATACAAGCATGGATGCTGGGACCAAAATGCAGGTCGGTCATATCTGTAGCAGCACTGACTAGACTGGAAAGGGTGAACTTGTTAGGTCTAACTCCTGCACGTCTCAATTGATTGAACATCTCAGCTACTTCTTGGCTATGCCCTTGCTGATCAAGGCCTGCAATCACCGCACTCCAAGCTACTATGTCCGGATCTTTTATTGTGTTGAATACTTTCAATGCAGCACATGTCATACCACATTTAAAGTACATGTCAACAAGGCTACAACTTATAAATTTTTCTGACTGGTACCCACTCCTAATGGTCATAGAATGCAAACTGGTTCCATGCCTCAAATTCCCGGTGTTTGCACAGCCCTTTAAGGCAGTGGACAAAATGAATTCAGTGAAATTCATTTCACACTCTATCATCCGATATAACAACTTCAAAACCTCTTCCCCATCACCTTTTTGAGCATAACCATGAAGCAAAGCATTCCATGACACGCTATTCTTCTCAGGCAAGTAAGCAAATAACTTGTCAGCAAGTTCCACCTCCCCACATTTGGCATAAAGGTCAACAAGTGCAGATCCGACAAACAAATCCAATGACAATCCAAGTTTTATTGCTTTCACATGAATCTGCTTTCCAAATTCTAGGTCCAAGAGCATAGAACATGCTTTTAGCACAGTCGCCAGCGTAAATTCATTTGGTCTTACATTTTCCTTTATCATTTCGTAGTAAAGACCAAGACTGTCGCTTCCATATCCTTTCCTCAAAACTCCAGCAATTAGCGCAGTCCAAGACATTACGTCTCTTACGTGCATTTTATCGAGCATTTTACGAGCAAAGGAAAGGTTTCCACATTTCGCATAAAAATTAATCAAAGAAACCACTAGATGCGAATCCGGCTCTATCCCACTTTTAATCAAGTTCCCATGAATCGCCTTCCCGTCCGTTAGGGACCCTTTTGAGGCACACTCACGAAGCATCCAAGAATATCGCTTAAGTAAATCTTTGCTATCATTAGTTTCAGCTTTATCACCCAAGGCCAAAAACTTAGGCCAGGTAACACCGGGAAAATTTCTGGGTTTCTTATAAGGATCCACAATAACCTTAGTAGATGGACCTCCGATACTGGTCATCGCAAAATTGTTCACAGGTTTAGATTCCAAAGCTGTGGGTGTATCGCGAGCAGAGAGTTTTACTCTGCATGAAAATAACGAGGAGGTAGGCCTGGTAGGGGCCTTATGGTGCACATTCACAAAGGAAATGGATTTGGAGGAAGTAAATAAATGCAAGCATCGAAAGTTCGATATTGGACCAGTAACAAAATCGCTATCCATGAACTTGGGCACAGACAATCGTGCTATGCATCGAAGGAGAAAGGAAATGCAGTCCACTCGTTCTCGTAGGCAATTGACTGCAAGTAAAGAGAAGTTCTTTCAGAAACAAAAATCAAATTTCAGCGAAATTTTATATTGTGTAAAATTTTAAAAACAGCGTTAAGCTATTATTCATTTCCAATCTAAGATCTAGTTACTTCTCCGATTAAAGTTAAGACTTCAAATTTTCCAAACAACTAATGCTAGGGATAGAATAGTCAACTTCATTACAAATTTAAGATGCTCAATGTGGAGATGTGTCCAATCCCATCTTTTTCGGGTTAGTTAAGATGTTTTTGTCTTCAATGTCAATTTTCATAAAATGTCACGTTTAATTTATGATAGATAGAAGTGGACAAACTCGCTTGCATATTCGTAGGAAAATTTATCTGAAACATGTGACTTAGACACTCACGGAGATCAACTCCTTAGCATATATTAAATGTTGTTTATTACGAAGATTCAATTGAATCTTATTTATGTTTTCGTATTAGTTAAACTTGGATTTAATGAAAAATTCTATAATGATGGAATGAATTTCTCACGGAGGTGTATGTTGTTCCACTTTTGCTGTTCCAACACTGTTCTAACTTATCTCATTCACTTATTTATATAGATCTCACATAAATGTGTGGATAAGATGACTTGGAATAGAGTTAGAACAATAAAAATGAAACAGGTGATTTGATCCCGAATTTCTCGTAGAACCATTTTTATAGTCATGAATTCGTGTTGGATGGTTTGATTGTATAAGAGAGGATTTGTCATAGTAGTAATATAAGTTATTTATTATTTGCATCATCTAGTAAATTCAATCATGATGCAACTTTAAGGATGCTATAATAGGTCAAATTGATCAAAATCAAATGAAACAATTAGCTAAAAAAGGCCTTTTAGATAATTTAAATCAAGAAGATCTACATATTTATGTATCAACATCCACTCACATAATCTTCTGCCTTCAAAATTAGTTACAAACATTTTATATGAGTTATGGTTAAATACAAAACCTAGTGAAGCAAGTATAAAATTGTAAGGACATGTTGCCTACATTTATGATCTTTCTCACAATTAAGAGAAACTAGGTCATTATGAAAGAAAACATCTTTAGTATATTTTTCCAACACTTTAAAAGGTATGAGTTTATAGGTAAATAAGCTAACAAATGGTAATTGAATTTGAATTACAAGATGTGGCATTCTTGGAAAATAAATTTCTAAAAAGGATGAAATAGGAAAAGACATTTTCATATGAGACTTATAATCAAAGGGATTATGTCCATGGATTTAGGAAGATAGGCTCCATCGAAGTGGGATCAATAAAAAAATGAAGAATTAACTCAAGTTTAATTTACATTATAATCTAGTGAGAGTTTATCTATTGTCTCTAATTTAAGCGAGAGTAATCAAGGCATTGATAAATATGTATCTCATGAACCTAGATTATGTAGAAATAATCATAGAATTATTCCCAAACATTTTTTTGAGATAGAATGGAAAGTTCATATGATTATCCCACAATAAGAGGGTGACCAAGGAATGAAATTGAGTCCCTTACTCATCCTACTCAAGAATAATTAATTAAAGTAATAAATGAGGAAATGGCTCAAATAAACTATGGGACTTAGTTGGTCACCTAATACGTGAAAAGCTATTGGAAATAAATGAGGCCTCAAAATAACGAAAGGCTAATTGTCATATTGAAAGATACAAGACACTCTTTATGGCTAAAAGATGTACACAGCATGATGAAATTGACTATGAAGACATACTTTCACTAGTTGTGAAGTTTACTTCGATATGATTAATCATGCATGTAGCATCTAACATAGATATTGAATCAAACATATGTAAAAACTGCTTTTGTTAACGAAAAAAATAGAAGAGATCTATATGAAATAACCTCCATATTTCAACAAGACAGAATAAGAGTAAAGTGTATTGATTATTGAAATCAACTTATGGTCTGAAATAATCATCAAAATAGTAATATAGTTTGTTCTTATAATGTAATTAATTCTTTTAATTTTCATATAATTGATGCAAACCACTATGTAAACATTAAAGTTCCAAAGATAAATTTACGATGTTATCTTTATATGTAGATGCTACCTTGATATTTATAGCGACTTTGAGTTTTTCATGTTGGACCATTGGTGGTTGACAAATTAATTCCTTTATGTTTTGATAATAACAAAATGTATAGAATTGGTTAAGCAATTATTTCAGGTGATTTGGATGGAAATAAATCAAGAGTGCATCAATCTTAGATGGGCAAGTGATTAATCATTGAGGAATTAAGATGGAAGCTTCCTTATAAGTGCAAGAGACATTAATGATGAAGATTATAGAAGATTTCATTGGATATTACCGTTGAAGCATACATAAGTCGAGTTGCACATCATAAGGCGACTTATAGATCAAGATCTGAACAGCATAAGT
>JANVCQ010000231.1:13006579-13018365 GCA_025531925.1 Erythroxylum plowmanianum
ACATATCCTTCATCAACTTACTACACAAATTCAACTTCATTGTTGCTTCTAACTTTCACCCTAATTCTTCCCATCTCAAAATCTCTTATCCACAAAAATACCAAAGCAAAAATATGAATCTATCCACATTTCTCATTCACTAATTTACCCTTGCCTATCGTTTCTTGGTTCAAGAATTTTCACCATTTGTTCTTTACTCATGACTAATCACCAAAATTTTTTATTCAGTTCTAACTTCTAAGAAACGTTCGAGGTCCAACACATCATATTATTATTAAACTTGGTTGCCTTATATAGACAAAATACAAAAAATTAAAATCTATTCTAATATAAGATTAAAGATAATATAAGATCTATTGTAAGATAATCTAAGACCTATTCTAAAGAAATTTTAACAAACTTTAAAATTTTGAATTAATTATCAACAAACGAAACACTTCAATTATTCTTTCTCATCCTCGGAGACCCAACAGCCATTTTCTAACTTGTCCTTCCTTCTTGTCAATAATTAATTAAATATAACTGATTGGAGCCTTAAAAGCTAACTCCTTGTTTTATCCCCCCTCTTTGCCTACATGAGGTTTATAGTAATAGCCTAGAAGATAAAGAGAGGTGTATATTCTTGGATGGGATAACAGAGGGCGTGCCTTTGTTTGACACGGAGTTGGTTGCTGGGGGTGTTGGAGGCTCTGCAAAGACCGTGATTACTTTAGTTGAATGCGCCAAGATTTTGTTTAAGGTAGATTCTACTGTGATTTATGAATCTGGCTTGTGTGTACTATAGTGATTCATGATGGTCCTTCGTGCTATTCTTGAAAAATGGTTCGGTTTCCTTTTTGTGATGGTTGTTAAGAAACAAAATATGATATAGGCATTTAAAGTTTAGAATACAAAAGCTTTGATAAGAATTTTCCGTTGAGAGTTATTGGAAATAGCTGCTATTGATTGTCTCTCCGTGAAATTGCGATCGAATTCTACTGTTCATAATCAAGATTTCTGCAGATTTTACTCTTCCCGTCATGGATCCAAACAACCCAGAAATCACAAACAAATCAGACTACGCCCCAAGCTCAAACATTTCTACTGCGTTTGCTAGACATGTTGCTAAGAAGGTGTGACTCCGCGAGCGACAGAAAGACCCTCCCCCCAACTAGCCTATTCCACACAATCTCCCAACTAGTTACTGTGTTGTTGTCACAGGAACTCCAGGTCTTGTCAATAAGGAGAAGGACCCTCCCTGGCCAGACGAAGAACTAATTCCCCTCACAGACGGGGACATCACCCTAGTTCAAGGCCGTTACAGCATGGGCATAGAATTGTCTAACACCTTCAGAAATCAACTCGACAATCAATGGGCAAAGGCAGTTGTTGTCAAATTATTAGGTAGAAAAACAGGTTTCCACATGCTCAAAACCAGACTCAATTCGAAGTGGAAACTCACTGGACCAATGAAAGTTGTTGACATGGATAACGAGTTTTACCTGATAAACTTTGTTGAAGAAGTTGATTACTTGCAAGCCCTCACCCAAGGACTGTTGGTGATTTCTGGCCACGTCTTATCTATTCAACCGTGGTCTTCGGCCTTCCGTTTGTTTGTTGGGACGATTTCAAATGTGGTCGCTTGGATCCGCTTTCCCTCACTATCAATGGCTCGCTATCACCCGTCCATCCTTACAGCACTCGACAACATCGTTGGTCGTACGATCAAAATCGATGATACAACCAGACTCTCCCAGCGTGGAAAATATGCTAGAGTTGTCGTAAATATTGACCTAAGCTCCCCTTTGCGCTCAATCGTCGAACTTAATGGCAAACTCATTAAGGTCGTGTACGAAGGCTTACCGTAAATCTGTTTCTCGTGCGGATTAATCGATCATGGCGCAATGAGTTATCCGAAATGCCACACCGAGCAACAGGAGAACAGAGGTCAACCACCAGAGGAAGGGATGACACGACCACTTGACCAGACGGCAACCCCCCTCAAATGGAAGGCTAAGGCCCTTGGACCAAGGTACAACGCCATACCAGACGGCCGTCAGCCCCAACCACATCACAGGGCTAAGACCAACATGGAAGAGAGAGACACGAGGAGGTGAGGGGCTCAAGGTATTTGGTGTTGTCAGAACAGACGTCAATGGAGACCCTTAACGATAACCTTTTGTTTGAGGTTACGTCCTAACGAGAGGAGATCTCCCTGACACCGACTCTGACTTCGAATCTTCTCCACCAAAAAGCTCCTTATCGTCTGACTGCCACGCCTCTTGGACCGAATGGATTACCGTCCATCGACATGGCCCGTTCCAACATCAGCCCCTGCATTATCAATCATCAAAAGCCAGCCCATGCCCAGCCTAACATGAGGGCCCAAACTACTACCAATCATCCCAGATCGAACCTCGACAACTCCTCCTTGCAGGCTCACATCCAACCCAACCCTTTGGCCCATGTTACAATCAACCATCTCAGCCCACCTCCAACGATGTCATCCACGACCGTTCAGCCCAATACCACGCAACACTAGGCCATCTCCCTTCCTTCACATGCAGAGATCGTCGTACATGATACCTTATTTACAGATGCCATGCAAGAAGACGAGGACGGTAGTACTATGATCTTAGCGGTGAACGATGTACAAATGACCACTGCTGAGCCTCCTGTGTCACACAACCACCTCCTCCCCCCTTCTGGACCACCAGATGTTGAAATGGCTTCTCTGACGGAGCACGATCGCGACGGCCTTGATCACCCTCAAAGGAGTGAGAGACCACAGACTCAAAGACCCTCTTTAGATAGGGTTCTGGATGGCAACCCGCAAGCACTAATGTTTAATAGTGCTTGCTCTTTATTATGTCTTTTTAAGTCAATCGTCATTTGGAATTGCCAAGAGGCTGGTAGTAAGTCCTTCCAGCTGATCATGAAAAATTACATCGGACTCCACCATCCTAACCTTTTGATTTTACTTGAACCTAAAATCAGCAGACCTCGGGCTTAAAAGATTATCAAAAAGTTAGGTTTTGAGCATTCCTTTAGGGTGGAAGCTATTGGATTCTCAGGTGGCATTTGGTTACTATGGAAAGCCAACATTGACATTCGAATTTTGCTTACCCATAGACAGTTCCTTCACACTCATGTTGCTTGGGGACATCATTCTTTTGCATTCACAGCCATTTACGCGAGTCCTACGCCTACCTTACAACACTACTTATGGAACTCGCTTCGCAAAATTGCTAGGGCCACTTCTATACCTTGACTGTTGGGAGGCGATTTCAATGCGAAACTAGAGACTCAGGACAAACGTGGAGGCTCTAATCTTCACCCTGTAGTCAACAAGCAATTTAGCAATTGTGTTCATGATGGCCACCTTTAGGATCTAGCATACTCGAGGCTGAAATTTACCTGGAAAAGAGGGAACGTTCTTGCTAGATTAGATAGGGCTCTCTGTTCTACTGCATGGCAAGCAACCTTTCCGACCATCAATGTTATGCACCTGCCCTTCTTAAAGTCCGACCACCGACCCCTTCTCATTACTCTTAATCAGTATTCCAACATCCCCTCAACCCCTAGAGCGTTTCGTTTTCAGGCAGCTTGGCCGATATAGGAAGGCTTTGATCAAGTTGTTAAAGACCATTGGAATCCCAACATGTCGAATTTAAGCGGCGAGATCTGCACCTTCTTGGAGTGTCTATAGTATTGGAATTCCAAAAACCTTGGTAATATCTTCCATTGGAAAAACTGACTTATGGCTTGATTGAAAGGTAACCAAACTTGAGTACAAGAGAACAACTTAACGTCTCTAAGGGAACTGGAGGCCTACCTACGCTCTGAACTTGAACAGGTCTTTTGTCAAGAAGAGCTGTACTGGCACTAACCCTCCCGATGTCAATGGTTGAGCCAAGGTGACAGAAACACAAAGTATTATCAGGCAATCACTTCTTCTCGAAGACATAAAATGAAGCTTGAAAGTATAAAGGATGATAATGGGATCATAGGCTCAGATCATGATAGTATCAAACAGATAACAAAACAGTTCCTGATAGAACTTTACACAAAGGATGATATCACTTCTAGGAACCTTCCTACCACTAATCATTGTTCGTCTCTATCTCTCAGGACTAAATCCGAGTTACAATCACCTCTTACCCCCGCAGAGGTCAAGGAGGCGTTCTTTGATAGGGCATCTAACAAAGCTCCAGGTTATGACGATTTTACTACTTTATTCTACCAATCTCGGTGGATCACCTTCGGACCCGTTTTGACTCTTTTCATTCAGAGAGTTTCCCGACATGAAGTTTGGGAGTCTGAGCTGAATCTTACCATCCTAATTCTTATTCCAAAGATTCCCAATCCCACTTCGATCACTCAACTTAGGCTTATAGCTTTATGTTCAGTTCTCTATAAAGCTATTTCCAAAATCATTGTCAATCGTCTCAAACCTCAACTCAATGCCCTCATCGGCCCTATATAATGTAGCTTTGTTCCAGGGCGTCAGATCACCGACAACATTATCATTTCCCAATAAGTCATCCACACAATGAGGAGGAAATTCGACAAGAAGGGCATGCTTGCTATCAAAGTGGACCTCAAGAAAGCTTATGATAGATTATCCTGGGACTTTATCCAGGAAACCCTCCAGGGTATAGGAATCCCGGACTCTATGCTCAGTCTGATAATGAAATGTATCTCCTCGGTTTCTATGCAAGTCAATTGGTGGGGAGAACTCAGTGAAGTGTTCACCCCTACAAGAGGTATTCGCCATGACGATCCTTTATCTCCTTATCTTTTTGTGCTTTGTATGGAACGCCTGGGACATCTAATCCAAACTTCGATGTCCCAAGGCCACTGGAAGCCTGTTCAATTAAGTAGAAGAGGGCCCAAGATCTCCCACCTCTTTTTTTGTTGATGACCTCATTCTTTTCTCGGAAGCCTCCATCGAACAGGTGCACGTCATCAGTAACACGTCACATACCTTCTACTCAGCTTCAGGCCAACAGGTCAGCCAGGCCAAATCCCGATGCTTTTATTCCAAGAATATCCACCACTCGACAGTGTAATTATTAAGCAGTAAATTGGGATTCAAGCGGACAAATGATTTAGGTCGCTATCTTGGAGTGCCCCTCTTGCATGAACGTGTCACTAAAAGAACCTACCAACATATTCTTGACAAGGCTCAACAACGTCTTTCGGGGTGGTCAGCCAGTCTATTGTCGCTCATCGAACACATCACTTTGACTCGTTTAGTCCTTACAACCCTACCCATTTGCACTATGCAGACAGTTAGACTGTCTCGGAATCTTTTTGATGATCTAGAAAAACTTATACGCAAGTTTCTGTGGGGCTCAACTTAGGATCACAAAAAAATCAATCTGGTAAACTGGGACACCATTTATAAACCCAAAGAGATGGGTGGCCTCGGACTTAGGAAACTCCGGGAGAACAATGATGCACTATTAACAAAACTCGGATGGTCTCTGCTCACTAAGCCGCATACTTTATGGGTAGAAATCCTCTCTGATAAATACAACTTTGATGCTAATCGTATTCCCTCTTCTCTTGTTGCTACAGGTGGATCGATGGTCTGGCACAGTATCCAAGCCACTTGGCATTATGTTTTGTAGGGTATGAAATGGTCGATTTGCGATGGAGCCCAAACTCGATTCTGGCTGGACCCCTGGGCAGGTGACTAAGGTCCTCTTATCCACTATACAACTACTCCTATCCCCTAGGAAAATTTGGATTACCGCATCCAACACTTTGTGGACATTACTGATAATTGGAAATGGGAAGCATTCCAACATCTGCTTCTTTTTCGATTTGCATGACCATAGCAGGTACATTACCTCCCAGGCCCTCTCTCGACCCCAATAAACTAACTTGGAGTAAGTTGGACACTGGGTAGTTCACTACTGAATTCGTTTATGATATGATAATGGAGCAAGACGATGATTCAACCACTCGACATTGGAGGATAATCTGGCAGTGGCAGGGCCCACAACAAATTCGATCATTCCTCTGGCTCCTCTCCCATGACACCCAGTTATCCAACCACCAAAGGGTTTGTAGACAGCTAGCCATAGACGCGACATGCTACCATTGCCACTCAGAAGAAACGTCGCTCCATGTAGTGCGCAACTGTTCTAAAGCCTGTCAAATGTGTAGTCTGTTCCCTCCACAAGCAGTCTCCCCCGACTTTTTCACTATGTCAATATAGGAGTGGCTAAATAGGAATCTTCAATCTCACCGCACTGTACTTGGATGGGATTGGTCTATCATCTTTGGCACTACCTACTGGTTTCTATGGACTTTGCGTAACATGGCCCTCTTCGAAGAGCACTTCTCCTGGCCACCCTCCCTTAATCATCATATTCTAGAGTTTGTACAATAGATCCAAAAGGCATCGATCTAGTTCAGTAGAGCTAAATTAGACAATCACCCTCGATGCGAACAACTTCTCGGATTGCAAAGACCTCCCCTAAGCTGGGTCCGTTTGAATACCGATGGAGCAAGTAATAGACTTTTATCGTCAGCCTCAACAAGTGGCCTGCTTTGAGATACTTCCGTCACTTGACTTGGAGGCTTTGCATAGAATATTGGCTGGTGCTCTTCCCTCTCTGCTAAGCTTTGGGGGGTTTACTCAGGGCTCCACCTTGCCTGGACCTTAGGCTACAGATGAATTGAGTTAGACGTTGATTCACGTGAGGTGTTTCAATTACTTTCCTCCCCATCCTAACGGCAACTTTCTCTCAATCCCTTCATTATAGGTATCAATGAATTATTCAGTCGGAACTGAGTTGTCCTACCCCACCACATCTACAGGAAAAGCAACTGGTGTGCTGATTGACTCGCCAAATATGCAACGAACTTTGCGATAGGGATCACTACGTTTGAAGTTACACCCACAGGGTGCCTTTCAATACTATTAGAGGACATATTCGAGACTTGTCGCTCTAGATGCATTTTGTAATTTGTAACATTTTCTTTCCCTTTATAAAAAATAGTTGCTATTTCCTTTGGAAAAGCAACCATTAAAAAATGCATTATCGATTCAACTGTTTTTTATTTTTAGTTTTAATCGAGTGGGACCAAATAATTCACCGGAGGTAGTTGCTGAATCGTACGTCATATTTCCAACCAACTTGGTAGTTTTCATTGCCTGTCCAGTGCTGGTCAGTTTTGTAAATTAATCAATTTTTATAAATCAGAATGAATAAAAGTATCATTTTTCAATTAAACTTTCAATTATTCGATGAACAAATATATTCTTCTTCAGTTATATTTTAAAATTTTAATTTTATTTATTTCTTAAACAGTTTTATAAATTTTAAACTTTTTATTTAACAATTTAATTTGTAGTTTAAAAATTGTAAAAAAGCGTAAGCATCAGTTCCAGTGAATCTGTTTTGTATCAGTAATTCTCTATGGTATTAGTATTATACTTTTTTTAAAAAAACCTGAAATATCATACTAATTGATTTCACAGGAAATTACAAGGGTGAAAAGAATTAATTTAGTTTTTCGCTTTCAGACAAACAGAGCTGAATTCAAGATTATCGAGTTATTTGGCTCTTTTAGTAAAATAGCAAAGACAGAAGGAATCATCGGTTTCTACAAGTGGATCCAGTAGTCAATGCCTATTATGTGCAAAGTTTTTTTCCTCATTTGTCAGTGCTATATTAATATCATTCATGTTGTTTGCAGCTATTATTGCTGGAATTGTTTCGTACGCAGCCCTACACTACATGGTGTATGAACAATATCAAAAGTGGATCATCCTTACTCTTCCTGACACTGGGAGGGGTTTTGTACTCGATCTTGTAACTAGTTCATTCGTTAAAGGGATAGTTGACAGCTGTGCTTTTCACTTATCCCCTTGATTTAGTGCGAACTAAATGAGCAGCTGTAAAAATCTTTCCTTTTAGCCATACTCTCTCTTTTACCCAAAGATACGTATGCATCACATTACTTTATAAGCATCTATCTACAAATGAGTTATACCAAACTTACTGAGGAGGTACCAACAATAGTGTTAGATAGCATTGTGCATCGTTGTGCTTGGCTTCTCTAGCTGAAAATTCCAGCATCGAAATGTGTCTATCCTTTTACCAGTTCTTTCCATGAAGAAACATGCGGCTTTGAGTTTCACTTAGCCATGAAGAGAAAGGAGACGAACAGAATAAAATTGTAAACCTTTCTTCTTACAGTGTATTGTTTTTGTGTGTAATATATATACAATTGAAAAGGTTCTAGACTATTCACTATTCAGAGGTACAAGATATTATTCTCTATTATAACAGAAAATGGTTATGTATAGTTGTGAGGTTGTTGCTGAGGGTTAGTCTTCGGTGGTGGCAAGTGCAGAGAGAGACGCATGCTGTCTGGAGAGGAGCCAATGAGACTGGGCCCAGGGTAAGGCATTTGGCCCAATAACTTTGGACGTGGATGTGGACGAAGCATCAGTGTCTTGTAGGGCAGAGTCCTTTACAAGCTACACTTCTTGTGATGATGCAAGTTGTGGATTCAGCCAATATGAATATCAGTGGTTTAGCTAATAATGAACTAGTTTATAGAGGAAGTGTTGACTGTTTCTCGAAGACCTTCAAAGACTCTATGCTATTTTAAAGGACAACTAGTGATATCATATGACATAACACACTCACACACACACACACACACACGAGAGAGAGAGAGAGAGAGAGAGAGAGGGAGAGAAGAGAAGAGGAGAATTAATTATATCCCAAAATGCAATACAACTCAATTGGTTACACTCCATTTATAGGAAACAAAAACAATAGCATGCTAAAGTTTTACTCATATAAGCAAGTATTCTATTGGATCAAAATTTTGGTCAAATCATATAGAACGCTTAAGGAAGAAGAAAGCCTCTCTCCACTTGCTTCAAGCACATGATTTTGGTTACAAGTTATTGTCTCTCTCCACTTGCTTCATCATGATTTTGGCTACCATTTAATGAAGTTGCATGTATTTGTTTACTTTCCATGCACAACTACCTTGATTTATTTATCGACATTGTCTCCTTTAAATCAAGCTGGTAAAATTTATCAACCCTCACAATTTCTTAAGTTTATGAAACACTTCAAACTTCAGTGGTTTAGTAAAAATATCTATAACTTGTTTTTTAGTGTGACAATAATTAATCACTACTTCCTTTCAATTACTAGCTTGCGAATTTTGTGAAATCAAATGTCTATGTCCTTGGATCGCCCATGAAAAATTGGATTCTCGCACAGTGCTATTGTGGACTTATTATCACATAATAATTCTGTTGGAGCATCTTATTTTTGATGTAGTACTTCAAGCATTCTTCTTAATCATATTGCTTGTGTAGCACAACTAATTGCTGTAATGTATTCTGTTTCAGCTATAGATAACACAACCACAGGTTCTTTCTTTGAAGACCATGATATTGCGCCAATGCTAAGATGAAAAACATACCATGATTTGTTTTTTCTCGTTTCTATATGTCCACCCCCAATCATTATCTGTGTATCTTGTAAGACTCACATAATTGATATTGCATTAAAATTGTTTCATTCAAATTACATTTGATATATCAAAAAATTCTCTTTGCTCTTCTAGTAAGTTAAATTTATAGGTCTCCCTTTGTCTTCTTTTATTTGTTTCAATTCCTTTTCAACTGGGGTGGGAAATGATTTTATTGTAGCCTCCCTAAATTCTTTAATCATCTTTGAGTTTCTTTAAGTAAAAATTAGATCATCAATATAAAGACACATAATTAAAATATCACCAAACTCAACAAATTTAACATATAAAGTATGCTCAAAATGACATCTTTTAAGATCGTGCTTTATGAAGTATAAATCAATACTTTTATACCATGCTCTTGATGCTTGCTTCAATCCATACAGTACTTTCTTCAACTTGTGAATTTAACTTCTTTTCCTCTAATTTCATACCCTGTAGGTTGCTCAACATATATTTCCTCTTCCAAAGTTCCACGTAAAAAAACATATTTTGCATCCATTTGATAAATTTTCTAGTTATTTTAAGCTGAGAGGGAGATAATCATGCTAATAGTATCCAATCTCATAATAGGAGTAAATACTTCAAAGTAATCAATACCTATTTTTTGCTTATATCCTTTTGCAACCAATCTAGCTTTAAACCAGTCAATCTCATCATTATGCTTGTACTTTGTCTTGTACACCCACTTTACTCCTATAAGCTCTTTATCAGCGGGCAAATTTGTTAATTCCCATGTTTCATTTTTTTCAATTGTATATATTTCTTCATCCATGGCTTTTCTCCATTTCAAGTCAATTGATGCCTCCTCATAATTAATTGGTTTATAGTTTGTAAATAAAGCAAAAGTGATAATCTCTTCATCAGATAGATCATTATCAATACCTATCACATAATCTTCCAATCTGGCTGGTAACTAACAACGTCTTTGGGGTTTACTAAATGTCTATGGCTGAGATACTAAATTTGCATGAGTATTTTCTTCTTCATATCTTTATGAAATTATCACTAGTTTTTTAGGGAAGTTGAGAACCAATCTCATATTACATCCTTATTAAAGGTTACACTACGGTTAATAATCGTCTTTTTCGTATTTAGATTGCATAATTTAGAGGCCTTTGAATTTGTACTATAGCCTATAAATATACATTTCTAACTTTTATCATCTAACTTCTTCCTCAACTGATTTGGTACATGGGCATAAGCAATATACCCAAAAACTTTGAGATGTCGAATGGAAGGTTTCCTCCCTCTCTAAACTTCCCCTGATGTTTTGTCATTAAGGCTTTTTATTAGACAACTGTTTAAAATATAAACTGCATAAGCAACAACTTCTGCCTAAAATCCTTTAGGCAATTGTTTAGATCTTAATATGCATCTTACCATGTCCATAATAGTGATGTTTCAATCTCATCATTAGGCTTGTACTTTGTTTTGTACACCCATTTTACTGCTATGGACTCTTTATCAGCGGGCAAATTTATTAATTCCCATGTGTCATTTTTTTCAATTGTATATATTTCATCATCCATGGCTTTTCTCCATTTCAAGTCAATTGATGCCTCCTCATAATTAACTGGTTCATAGTCCGTAAATAAAGCGAAATTGATAAACTTTTCATCAGATAGATCATTATCAATACCTATCACATAATCTTCCAATCTGGCCAGTAACTGACAATGTCTTTGGGGTTTACTAGATATCTATGGCTGAGATACTAAATCTGTATGAGTATCCTCTTCTTCATATCTATCTGAAATTACCACTGTCCTTTTTAGGGAAGTTGAGAACCAATCTCATATGACATCCTTATTAAAGGTTACATCACGGTTAATAATCGTCTTTTTCGTATTTGAATTGTATAATTTATAGGCCTTTGAATTTGTACTATAGCCTATAAATATACATTTCTCACTTTATCATCTAACTTCTTCCTTAACTGATTTGGTAAATGGGCATAAGCAATACTGTAACACCCCACTTCCGAGTGACCCGAACCCGACATCGATGGTGATATCCGAGTTCATGCCCCGCGAGGGTGGCGTGCTACATCACTCAGTCAAAACTCGGTAGATATCTCTCTTTCTTTTTTTTTTCCTTAACACACACACATACACATTATAATATATGCGGAAAACAACTGACATAAACAAATCAATGGCGCCCTTTAATACAGTTAATTCCATTCTTTTGACTTTACAAACTGATCTAACCAATAATACAGAAAATCAGAGAATAGAAATACACTAATGCAGACGCAAACTGATCCCGACCTCTGTCTTTTACTT
>JANVCQ010000231.1:13068218-13086030 GCA_025531925.1 Erythroxylum plowmanianum
GGTGATAGTTAGAAGTGAAATGAAAGTGGAAATGAAGTTGAATATGTGCAGAAAATTGATGATGAATGCATATATATATGTATGTTCTGTTATTAGTGTTTATGATTGATCATGGGCCATAATTTGTTTATGGAATGATGTTGAGTTGAAGGGGAGTTAGAATAATGGATAAATGATGAGCATTGAACTAGAAATGATAGATTAAGTATGAGGAATTGAATGTTGTAAGTAAAGAGTTAAAAATATTTTAATCTGAAACTTCCATGAGTTTTCTGTACTGATATAAAGAGTTTTTGAGAAAGTTTCCTCATATAAGTTGTAGATCTTTCTTTAAGATTTCCATTGATATAAAGCATGGAATTTTTGGACATTGGATTAGAGAGATATGACTATTAGAAGTTTGTGATGCTACATGGGATGGACATTCAGGACAGTTACATTATTTTGAAATTTTGACTATTATAGAGGCAAATTTTGTTTTCTAAATCTTCATGGAAGTTGTAAGTCTAGAAGTTCTCTTCGAAACGGTCTTTGAATGATCTTAATCCAATATTTTTAGTGAAAGTTATGCCCATTTTATCAAATAGGTCTGAAGAAGAAGAGAAAAGGGAGGAGGAGCAAAAGTCGCGATCGGCCGCGTGCAGGTCGCGATCGTGCTTATGACCCGTAGATCCTCCCCCCTTAACCTAAACATGTTTCGCTATTTTGGCCATAACTTTGTCATCAGACCTTCAAATGACCTGATTTTTGAAACATTGGATTCATAACACATTTCTCTATCTCTCCATAATAATTATAGATTTTGGTTTTGACTCAAAAAAGATTGATAGAATCAAAGTAAGGGTATCGGTTGGAAGAGCATGAACTAGATATTTTACTGAACATGTTCCAGTATTTTGATGATATATTGGTCTATAGGATTCCAAATGAGATGAATTCTAATTTGGAGTAAACTAGAGATATAGACATACAAATTGTCCCAAGAAATTGAATTTTGATTCTTTCTCTAAGATATTGAATTTCTAAATGGAAGTTGTACATAGTACACTATTATTGAATGTGAACAACCTAATAATGTTGGACGTATATCTTCCAAATTTCTGAACCAAATTAAGTGATTTTGGTGTCAATGGAAAGATAAGACATATAGGAACACTTTTATAGAAGAGAGCTTGACCAAATTACCTCATTTTCACCTTCTAATTGAACATGAACAGTAGACCCGAAAGGGGTGTCTTGGAAAAAAATCTAAAAGTGGTTCAATGAATTATGAATTGTCATTTAATGGTTTTATTGAGGTATAAACCTTAATATAAATTATACTTAGGTGAGTTTTGACATGGGATTGATTTTGTAATGAAAACTAATGGATAAATACCCGAGATTGTCATTGAGCATATATTGTACATAGTCCATTTATACAATTGTGCATAAATAAATGCTTGTAAGTGTGCAATTATTAAGGCATGTGTGACATGTGTTTTGCATAAATAGGTTGTGCAATTTAAATGTCTGCATTCAGGCATTTCTAGAATTTAGAAGCAAATGCTAATCTGAAGTGTACTACGAGTAGACCTAGATGGTCTCATTTTATTGTCTGTTTTGTTTGATTTTTGTATTAATTAACTATTGAATGCTGAAATGAATGCATCTTGACTGTTGATTCTGGACAGAAGGTCTGGTGATTGTGATGATTGATGAGATATTGAAGTGCTACTTGGATGTGAATGAGATGAACTAAGTGTACTTAATGTGATTGTTAAATGTATTCTGAATGTACATTTGTATGTAAGTGAAATTGTGCTTCTCAACTTAATGTTAAATGCTTAACTAAGGTTCGATGATATGGGAATGAGATTGAACGGGAACATGCAAATGTAGTTTATGCATTCCACTACATGAATGTATGAAATATAATGGCAGTTATAACCAGAGTAGCCAACGATCAGAGCTTAAAGTTCAACGAGTGAAAATGAGCCTCGAGCTCAAAAGTGATTCAGAGCCTAAGACTCAACGTTTAATGAGCCCTGTATCTCCCAAGTGGATAAGGGACAGTTATCAATGACCCCTATATAGGACAGTTTAGGCACTCAGTCGTAACAAAGTAACAAATGGAAGGTGAGTCTCATGCATAAAATGAATGATTAAATGTATTGAATGTGAAGTGTGAAATTTAATATGAAATGTGAATTATGTGTTATGTGACTGGGTGAGCCATCAATGATAGTCACTCATTGAGTTCGCAAAACTCACCCAAAATTTGCAAATATTTTTCAGGACTCAGAAGAATACCCCGTTAGGCAAACGGGAGTATCCCTATAGTATACAAGTAAAAGATAGAAGACGAGATTAGTTCGCGTCTGCATTGTACTTTTTTCCTTTAGTATTGAATTGTATACTTTTTTCAATTTTTGTATCAAATAACGTATTCAAAAACTTTTGCACAATGTATAGACAAATGTATTTATGTTGTAATTGTAATGGGCCCAAGTGGAAAGTGAATTTTTGATGAGCTGTGTATTGATTGTTTTGCTATGATTGAAAATATTTATGAAATAAAGTGGGCCCAATTTGGTTATCGATTTTCGCACTTTATGTTTGTGGTTTCAAGAAAATTGTACTAAAATTTGAATGATTGAGTGTTCTAACACGTCACCCTCGTGGGGCACAAACTCAGATATCCCCCATCGATGTCGGGTTTGGGTCTTGTGGGAGTGGGGTGCTACATTTAGTGGTATCAAAGCCTAGAATTACTGTCTTATATGGGAATTTTCAAAATATGTGTCAAGTCACATGCATTTTTTCATGTCATAGCAGACAGCAACAACTGATCCCTAGTAAGAGTCACATGCATGAGCATTCCTTAAGAGTTTGAGCTGTGAAAAGCACTGAGAGAAATGATAATTCTTCAAAATGTGAGAAAAAGAAAGTTGCGGATATATAGAAATGAGAAATAGTATATGGATAGATATGACAGATAAAGGTTTAACACACTTGTATTGGTGAATGTAATATGAATATGATATCAATATTGTACTGTGGTAATATATCCTCAAATGTGAAATAGATGCAAATACATTATTGTGGATTGATTAAGAAAAATAGATATATGGTAGAAAAGATAAGATTTAAAGTGTATAAACAAAGTTAGATGAAAACAAAATTTTATATGACCTTGAGAGGTAGAAATTGGGCTTGGAATGGTTGTTTGATTATTATGATAAGAGCTTGTGACTCAGTGTGAGCATATGTTAGTGGGATCGAAATCAAAATTTCAGGATGATTATGCATCTATGATTTCGAATTGATTGTGAACATACATAGGTATGACGAAATAATGGAAATTGGAAGGTGAGACAATGATAACGGTAGATGAAAAAGTTGTCAAAGTTAAGTTGATTTGCCTATGTGAGTGCATGTCTGATAATGGGACACCATGACAAGTGAAAATATTAAGCATATGTGTATGATATGCGTGGAGATGATATAGGAAGCAATCGGTGACTTATTAAATAATTGCTAATCATAGTTCCTATAGTTTAAAGTCTAAGATGAGTTAGAGTAAGACGTGAAAGTGCTTATAGTGATCAATTGGGAATGAATTGAGATTGTTAATGATGTTACCATATATGATGATATTGAGGAAAAAGAATAAGGACATGATCATGGCAAAATCCCCACGATCAAGGACAGGCACAAAAGGGGAAGTGTTGTCTAGAATCAAATGAGATCAGGGTACCCTTAGCATAAGCTACTAATTGGTGAGTGGTCCTAAATACATCGCTAGATAAGAAGTAATGATTTTGATGGTATATACCAAGATACTAGAGTAAATAAATTGCTTCATGCTTCAATGAGCCTTATTAAAAAGGATGTCCTAATCATATAAATTATGGCATAAATTGATCTTAATGAGATATTACAAATAGTTGAAATTGATCTTCCTAAGGTACTACGAATGGCTGACAAGTAATAGTAAAAGTAGTTGATTGATAAGAATTTCATGAGTGGTATCGATGAAAGTAGTAAGAAATCTTCTTTCAAAGAAGAATTTCCCTAAATTAGGTTAAGTTGGTTAGACGATTCAGTTTAAAAGTGACCAATAAAAAAAACAAATCAAAAATGAATATGTAATGAATCAAAAGTGAATATTAGAGTCATACCCCTAGCGGAGACTCAGGCATAAGAGGTAGAATATGCTACTAAGAGTGTATCATTTTGTCTGATGTAAGTATCCAACTATGTGATTAGATTATTAAATTGGAGGTGACATTATTGCTAATGTGAGGAGCACTTAGGTCTATATTATATTCTGTGCAAATATGTTCGGGAAATACAAATTTGATATGATGAATGTGTTACAAATTTAGGAAGTTAAGATTGCAATTAAATTGAAATGTGTGGAGAAACTAGTAAGAATGAACAGACATTAGAATTAAGTCAATGCAAAATTAGAGCAAATCGAATGCATCGAGAAAATAATTTGAGAAAAGAAGTTAATTAGGAAAAACCGAAATTTACATGAGATAGTATTACCTTATCAAGGAATTATTTACTTGAAAAATTATGAGAACAAATCATGGGCATAAAAAGTTTTAGGTTATATTTGTTGGAGTTAACAATGCCCTGATAGTATTATGATATTGAAGGTTAAAATGATCGAAGCGAAATTATATCAGTTAGTGACTATGATCATAAAGGACAATCAGAATGTATTCAAACAATGAAGCGAATATTTTGAATATTTAAGGAAATCTTACATATCATGAAGGTAAAAATAGTTATATGCCAAGTTCCATAAAAGTGAATCTTAGCTTGATCAAATAAACTATGGGTGGTATAGTATTTGAACATGGCACATTGGGAGACTCAAAGAAGATAGAGGTGATGATAAAGTGAAAAACTGCAAGGAATCTATGAGACATTCGGAGTTCTTTAGAACTAGTTGTATGCTTGATACTACCAGAGTACTGATCTTATCCCTAAAAAATGTTTAAAAAAATGTGTTAACCGTATAAGTGATGAATGTGAAAAGAATTTTGAGGAAAGATAAAACCAATGATAATAATATCATTTTGAATTGGAGATTATATAGTACATAATGAGGTTTCACATCAGAGATTAGGATGAAATCCAATGCAACATAATAAAGTGATTTTGTGTGTATAGGGACAATTATAGCCTCAGGAACTGAATTTTGATACATTATTTGAAACTTGCTGCAATAGTAATTGCTTTGAAAGTTTGGAGACATTATTTGTACAGAAACATTTTGGATATATATATATATGAATATATAGATTAGTAAAGATTGAGGTAATTATTGAGTTTGAAAGGATTGTGCAAATGGATATTTCCTAGTAAAGCTAGTGTTGCAATCTAATGCATTAAGTAAAAAATTCAACAACTGCGTATCACAAATTTGGATATTGAGGTTATCAAATTTAGTGTGATAAAAAGTGGAGAATGATGAGCTAATAAGGGGCAAAGGAAATATTAGTAGTTATTGAAATTTAAAATCAGTTTTACAAAAAAGAAGGATTAGCAAATCCCAAATGAGGATTTGGAAATTGTGAATCTTATCAAGGAAATTGAAAATGAATCTGAATTTTTGAGCTTGAATCGGAAGAATGATATTTTGTGATTGAAATAAGGAGTAGGTATACCCGATAAAGAAGATTGAGTAAAGAGATTGTTAGAGAAGTGCAATAACAACCTAGGCTATACATCTTAGTAGAAATTCACATAAACAACATTTAGCAGCTAAGAATGTAGAATCAAGTGACTGAATGATTGAATTACTAACAGTATTACATGTTGGAGATATGTTTAAAGCTTTTAATTGGGAGTTTATAGGAGTATGAGATCAATGTATAATTCTAAGTGACTTTAAGCATAACAATAATTATCGTAGTGATATCATTAGAATATTGTATGAGGCATAATACAACAAAAAGAGTTGTTCTCCCTTACATTGAATGAAGAGGGCCTAAAAATAGTTGAAGCCCAAAATTGATTCAAGGAATGGTAATGAGTGAAATGAATCTATAATAGAAAGTAAGTGACTCAAGAAAGACGAATGAATTTGGTGGATTAACATGGAAGTTATGGAATATAGAGTGATAGACAAAAGAGTTGAATGTATTAGCACTGAAGAGAAGTAAATTATCAAAGGGAAGATGAAGTGTTTTTGTGAGTACCACCTTGGTAAGGTGTGTTGTGCTCGGGTTCGAAGAAAGGATAAGTTAAGCTATTATGATTTCGTCTGTACGAAATTATTATAAGTTAGTGTTACTGATAAGAGATGTCTTAGATTCATAATAGGTGAAATGTGAATATGCTAGGAAATAATGATATGATCTGAAAAAGATGTATTGTCGACTTGCAAAGTGAAAATTTTGAACAATCTGAGATATTAAGGAACTAGTTAAGATAGTTATTGGCCAAATAAGTTATTGAAATGTCTAGTAAGTCTATCGACTATGGTCATTTGGATGAAATTATTCCAGTGACGAGGTTATATAAGAAACGGAGGAGTATATGATTAAACAATACCCTTGCCTTATTGATTAATCAGATAAGAATTTTGAAGATGAAATTTATTAAGGAGGGAAGAAATATAATATCCCATTCCCATACTAAGGATTAGAACCCTAAAATTTGGTACATGTGAGATCAAAGAGAGATTTAGAAAATGCATTTCATACTCATGCATAATGTCAGCATACACACATGTGAATTTGATTATTGCACGCATTAAAATAATTGTTCATGCACTCAATTGATATTTTTCGGGTATAAATGATTGTTTTAAAGTGAATATGATGTGAATTACGGTTTGTGTCTTAAAAATTGAGTGGGAATGTATAAGTAGTAAATTAGAATTTTTGGAGAAAATTTGGGAATTTTCTGAAATATAAGGGTATTTTTGAACTAGGAAAAATTCCAAGTGGCAGAACAAGTGGTGAATAGTAGTAGAAATAAGGGTCAAATGGTAATGAAAATTTTTATAAAGGATTTTGGGATTTAATGACATATGTCATTGAAAATTGAGAGACAACTGGATTAGAAATTGGAGGCAAATGGACTAGCTTATTAAAAGATCAAGAAGGGGCCATGAGAGAGTGACATGTGGCACTTGCCACACCACATGTTAAGTCACGAAATTAATAAAAGAAAGACCAAATTGTGGTCTTTCTCTTTCTTCATCTTCTTCATTTGTTTTTCTTCATCTTTCTCTCTATTTCACTCACGACACTCTCTTCTCCAAGCCACACCTTGCTTTTTTCAATCACTAGCCATTCTATTTTCTTCATTTCTTACTAAAGACCTAACCCTAACAACCTTGAATGATGATGCACATGTGAGAGAAGGAAGCTAGGGTTAAAAGAGATCTTGAATAGTTGAAGAATCTTGGAACTAAATCAAGTAAGTTATGCTTTAATCATTATGGGTATTGTAAAGGAAACTAATATGAAGAGTAATTTGAGATTGATGAATTGATCATGAAATTTATATGTATGAGTCATGAGTGATGAAATGTTTATGTTAATGTCTTGCTTTTGTATATGTGATGATTAATATAATGGCCTAGATCACTCGCTTGCAGATATTGTCTGCTTTGGGCCGCCCCGTCTATGCTGTCGCGTCACCCTCACGGTTTTGCATTGCCCCTTCTGACCCATAGGGAAGGGATGCAAACACGTCTACAAGGGGAAGGTATCCACACCCTTATAAGGAGTGCTTCGTTCTCCTCCCCAACCGATGTGGGATAACATCCATCTTCTCTCTCAAGGTTATTTAAAGCTCAGCTTTAAAGTTAGGACACTTGTCCAATTCTTAACCACTTATCCACTTCTAGATTTTTCCATTGACATCAAAACCATTCATTTTGGTTCAATACTTCCGAAAATGTGCCTCAAATATTTCATGATTGTCATAAAGCAAAACAGTGCACCATGCACAACTTTCGTTTAGAAAGTAAGTATCTTATAGACTAAACCTCAATTATACTTCTTGAGACAATCATATGCCTATATCTCTAGTTCAGTCCAAGTAATAATCGTCTCATTTGAAATCCTACAAATCTCGATATACTCCAAATACTAAAGTACGTTCAGTGGAATAACCATAGTTCATATAATTCACGAGCATACTCACTATACCCGTTCCACGTTTTCCACTTAATCTATCTCAATTCAATTCAGACGGCTAAGATTCTTAGGTGGGGATGTAGAGCAAAGTTTTACGAGTCCCATGGTTCAAGAATCAAGTCATTTGAGTGACTAGAGAAGAAGTTATGGTCAGAAGCAAAAGACAGAAGATAGTAAAACACAGAAGATAGCAAAAAGACAGAAGGAAGGGAAGAGTTACTATAACCTTCCCTACAGAAATTGGATCAAGGTGTTCTTTATTTGGTTCAAAAGAGGATTTCAAGATCTACAACTTTCATGAAGACCTCGAAGAAAAATTCTATCTTCTGAAGGATCGAAAATGGAACAAAAGATATGGGTGAACAGTAACCCAGAAGAAGCGAAAGGCAGAAGGAACAAAACATAGAAGATACGAAAGGCAGACGATACAAAAGGCAGAAGAAGTGTATCGTCAAAACACAGAAGATATACAAAACACAAATGATACAAAAGACGGAAGAAGTGTATCGTCAAAACACAGAAGATATACAAAACACAGACGATACAAAAGACAGAAGAAGTGTATCATCAAAACATAAAAGATATACAAAACACAGGCGATACAAAAGACAGAAGAAATGTATCATCAAAACACAGAAGATATAAAAAATACAGATGATACAAAAGATAGAAGAAGTGTATCATCAAAATATAGAAGATATACAAAACACAGGCGATACAAAAAATAGAAGAAGTGTATCGTTAAAACACAGAAGAAGTTTGTGCACAGTAACATAGAAGAAGCAAAAACATAGAAGGAACAAAACTAAGATGAAGCGAAGTCTTAGGTGGAGCAAAACACAGAAGGAGATGACGTCATCACAGAAGAAGCAAAAACACAGAAGATACAAAAACTAAGAAGAAGCGAGGCTTCTTCAGACGGAGCAAAACACAGAAGAAGATGACGTCATCAATGACGCCATCACAGAAGAAGCGAAAACATAGACGATACAAAACTAAGAAGAAGCGAGGTTTCTTCAGACGTCCAAATTTCTACAACTTCTGAGGAGACAATTTCCTCTCATCTAGCCTAGATTAATCCAGATTCTCCCTCGAATACAAAACATGAATTTTCTACATTCATTCAATGTACTGCACCCCATTCTCAACTTTATGAAAAACTTGAGATTCTTAAAGACCAAATTTAAATTCGATGTCTTCATAAGAAATGTAGCCATAGGTTCCTAGTTTAATCCCATTCAGGAATCCTCTTGTTTGGATAACGAGAGAACAACTATGGCTAACAGATCGAAGCTCACTCTACTTCTCATTTTCAATCAAAAACACATTTATAACAATCCTACCTGGAAGTTGTCAATAGATGCATGTACAATTATTTTTTTACATACAGGACCCTTTTCTATTCAATATGTAGTGTATGTCATATTATGCATGTGCATGAGATGTGTTTCCTACTTTCTCAGCAATCTCTCTCTCATCTATTAATTTTGCCTTGACATGGGCAACGGGATGTTACAATTAATGATTCATAAATTGATGTAGAGATGACTTAGAGTTAGAATGAATCCTTAAGAGATGTAGAATGAAGTGAAGAAAAATTGATTTATGAATAGATATTGTTATGTTATGTTTTTGATGGATAAAAACGTGGATCATTGATTTGTTAGACAAGGATTGGATTGAGATTTGAAGTTAGAGAAAAGGTAAGTATAGTTTCTTAAAAAGGGAAAAACTAGGATGAAAGTTTAGAGACAAAGTGAATGGTGTATAAAGTGTGCTGGAGAAATATTAGCTGTGATTTTTTCACTAAATATGCTTATGTTGTTTAGCCATAACTTGTTCTGTAGTTATCCAAATGAGGTGATCTTTGATTTGAATTAAATTAGAGACATAGGGCTACATTTTGTATGAAGATGTCGAATTCAAATTCTGTCATTGAAGTTTCCAATTTCAACTTGAAATTCAGTACTAGGTATAGGGAAAGAGTGCAGAAAAATTGGATGCATATTGGGTTTTTGTTCTATTTTTCTTGATGAATTAATATGAATCTTTTGGGGTATTTTTATGATGATGTAAAATGAGTATAAAGCTAAAGAGAGGGATTAATTTGGTGTCTTGAAATGTGAAGGATCTAGGTGATAGTTAGAAGTAAAATGAAAGTGGAAATGAAGTTGAATATGTGTAGAAAATTGATGATGAATGCATATATATGTGTATGTTCTGATATTAGTGTTTATGATCGATCATGGGCTATAATTTGGTTATGGATGATGTTAAGTTGAAAGGGAGTTAGAATAATGGATAAATGATGAGATTCGGAGCTAATAGAGCGGGATCCACTTTTTGGGGAATATGAGTCGAAGCAAAAACAAGAATATTTCTAGGGGAACATCTTTCACAATCCCTGGAGAATCAACAGATGAGTTGTGGTTAGGGGTGAAAGATGAGTTGTGGTTAGAGCTAGCTGGTTCTCCCCGAAATGTTTATTTATAGTGAAAAGAGTTCAGAAGAGGTTGTTAATAATAAATTACCGAGAGAAATAGGTAAAAGAAATTTCCATATGAGATTTAATAGTTGGTCCATTCGTAGTCTAGGTTAACCCGCGCGATCGCACTAAAAATTCGAGTTTCCCTTGGATTTCCTTCTTGATCAATGACAACTGCAGCATTGTCATCATAGCGTATTATCATACCATTTTCGCATTTGAGTTCTTTATAACTTCGTGGGTATTAAAAAAAGATTCTCTTTTCTTTCTGTAAGAACCCAAAGCATCCCCATTGAACTAGAAATGATAGATTAAGCATGAGGAATTGAATGTTGTAAGTAAAGAGTTAACAATATTTTGATCTGAAACGTCCATGAGTTTTCTGTACTGATATAAAGAGTTTTTGACAAAGTTGTTTTCATGGAAGTTGTATATCTTTCTTTAATCTTTTCATTAACATAAAGTATGGAATTTTTGGACATTGGAGTAGAGAGATATGACTATTAGAAGTTTGTGATGATGTATGGGATGGACATTAGGGGAAAGTTACATTATTTTGAAAATTTGACCCTTATAGAGTCAAAATTTGTTTTCTAAATCTTTATGGAAATTATAGGTCTAGAAGTCTTCTTCGAAACGGTCTTTGAATGACCTTAATTCGATATTTGTAGTGAAAGTTATTCTCATTTTACAAAACAAGTTTGAAGAAGAAGAGAAAAGCGAGGAGGAGCGATCGTTGCGATCGCAACTTTCGCGGCACGATCGTGACTCGCAGGTCCTCCGCCCCTAACCTGAACATGTCTGCTATTTTGGTAATAACTTTGTCATCTGACTTCTAAATAACCTGATTTTTGAAGCATTAGATTCATAATACATTCCTCTATCTCTCAATAAAAATTTATAGCTTTTGGTTTTTCCTAAAAAAAGATTGATTGAATCAAAGTATGGGTATCGGTTAGAAGAGCATGAACTGGATATTTTACTGAACATGTTCCAGTGTTTTAAGGATATATTGATATGTAGGATTCGAAAAGAGATGAATTTTAATTTGGAGTAAACTAGAGATATAGGCCTACAAATTTTCTCAAGAAATCAAATTTTTATTCTTTCTCTAAGATATTGAATTTTTGGATGGAAGTTGTATATAGTACATTATTTTTGAATGTGAACAACCCAATAATGTTTGACGTATATCTTCTATATTACTGAACCAAATTGAGGGATTTTGGTATCAATGGAAAGATTAGACATAGAGGAACACTTTTCTAGAAGAGAATATGACCAAATTACATCAGTTTCATTTTTTGATTGAATGTGAATAGTAGACCCGAAAGTGTGACTTGGAAAAAAGTTCTGAAGTGAGTCAATGAGAAAGGAATGGAGATTTTAATGGTTTTAATGATGCATAAACCTAAGTATAAATTATACTTAGATGAGTTTTGAAATGGGAATAATTTTGTAATGAAATTAAAGGAAAGATACCCAGGATTGTCATGAACATGCATTGTACATAATTCATTTCATACATGTGCATTATTGAACAATTATAATTGTGCAAAGTTGTAACGTGTGTGAAATGTGTATTGCATAAATGAACTGCGCAAGTTAGAACGTTCACATTTAGACGTTTCCAAAATTTGGACGCAAATGCTAAACTGGAGCGTATTGTGAGTAGACCTAGATAGCCTCATTTCATTGTTTGTTTTGTTTTGTTTGATTTTTATATTAATTGACCACTGAATGTCGATATGAATGCGTCTTGATTGTTGATTCTGGACAGAAGGTTCGATGATTGTGATAATTGATGAGATATTGAAGTGTTTCTTGCATGTGAATGAGAAGAACTAAGTGTACTTAATGTGATTGTTAAATGTGTTCTGAATATGCATTTGCATGTAAGTGAAAGTGTGATTCTCAACTTAATGTTGAATGTCGGACTAAGGTCCGATGATATGGGAATGAGGTTGAATGAGAGCATGCAAATGTGATTGACGCATTCCATTGCATGAATGCATGAAATATAATGGCAATTGTGACTATAGTAGTCAACGATCAGAGCTTAAAGCTCAACGAGTGAAAACGAGCTTCGAGCTCAAAAGTGATTCAGAGCCTCTGACTCAATGTTTAATAAGCCTTGTATCCTCCAAGCGGATAAGGGACAATTATCAATGAGGCCTATTTGGGACAGTTTAGGCACTCGGTCATAACAAAGTAACAAATGGAAAGTGAGTCTCATGTGCACGGCATATGCATAAAATGAATGATTAAGTGTATTGAATGTGAAAATTAAAATAATGTGAAATGTGAGTTATGTATTATGTGACTGGGTGAGCCATCGATGATGATCACTTATTGAGTTCGCAAAACTCACCCAAAATTTGCAAATATTTTTCAGGACTCAGAAGAATATCCTATTAGGCAAACGGGAGTATCCCTATAGCATACAAGTAAAAGATAGAGGTCGGGATCAGTTCGCGTCTACATTGTACTTTTTCCTTTTGTATTGAATTGTATCATTTCCGCAATTTTTTGGATTAAATAACGTATTCAGAAACTTTTGCACAATGTGTATAAAAATGTATTTATGCTGTAATATAAAGACGTTATGACTAAAGTATTTTGTATTTGTAATGGGCCCAAGTGGAAAGTGAATTTTCGATGAGCTGTGTGTTGATTGTTTTGCTATGATTGAAAATGTTTATAAAATAAAGTGGGCCCGATTTGGTTATCGATTTTCGCACTTTATGTTTGTGGTTTCAAAAAAAATTTGTACTAAAATTTGACTGATTGAGTGCTCTAGCGTGCCGCTCTCACAGGGCACGAACTCGGATATCACCGATCAATATCGGGTTCGGGTCTTATGAGAGTGGGGTGCTACATTAATGGGATGAAAATATGGATATAGTGTTAATTTAGTTTTGATGATTATTAGTAATAAGATGTTGTATAAATGAGTTTTGGAGTTTGAAATAGCAATAAAATGGTGTATAGGATAAGTGTAGAAAATTAAAAGAATGAAAAAGTGGTATTGTCTGTTTTCTGTTTCTTCACTGTGCATGTAAATAAATATATATATGTGTGTGTGTGTGTGTGTGTGTGTGTGTGTGTGTGTGTGTTTACGTGGGTAAGTGAAAGCTTTAAGGATGATCAAGAAAATAGTTTTTTAGTTGAAGAATAATTATAAAATGATGGTCTGAGATGGGAATGAGTGTTTAAATGGAAGTTGAGAGGAAACATAGAGATCGAGAATGAAACTTGGAAATGCAGAAAGTTGACAGAGCATAAATAGGTTGAATATGAATTTTTGGCTTTTGATGATTTTTTATTTTAACTGGTATATTTTGGAGTAGTATGAATTTATAGTCAATGAATTGTTTGAAATGGAGTAGAAAAACTAGAAATAAAAATTTGAAGTGTTCGATTTTAGAGAATGAAGTCTGGAAATTTTCTGGGAATGAATTGTAACAATGTTGAGTTTTTGATCTTAAACTTCAGTGAATTCATTGTACCGAACTAGAAAGATTATGACAAAATAGTCATCATGAAAGTTGTAGATCTCTCTTTTATCTTTCCATTGATATAAAGTTTGTAAATTTTGGAGTTCTGGATCAAAAGTTATGGAGGTTTGAAGTTGTGATGTCGGTGAAAAAGAAGAAGGATTCGCAGGTCCACTTGCGACTTCGCAGGACCACCCGAAATGTTGCAGTCATGCATGTGTATGATCGCGACTTCGCAAGACCACTCAGAGTGTCGCGATCGTGCATGTACATGATCGCGACTTCCCTGTTTATCCAAAGGAGGTTATTTTCTGAACATACTTTAATATTTTGTTATAACTTCTTCATCCAATGTCCAAATGGTTTGATTCTTAAACCAATAGATTCCTAACACATTTTCCTACCTCTCCATAAAAATTGGTAGCATTATGAGTTGTTTTGAAAAAGATTGATTAAACGAAAGTGAGAGAATCTATTGAAATGGTATAAACCGGTGTTATTTTACTAAACATACTTTAGTGTTTTGATTATATTTGGACCTGTAGGATTTCACATAAGATGATTCTTAATTTTAAGTAAACTAGAGAAATAGGCTACAAATCATATGAAAAAATCTAACTTTGATTTAGTCTCTAAGATGTTCAATTTCTGGGTGAAATTTGTACATAATAAATTGTTTTTGAATAAGAACACTATGAAAATTTTTGAAGTATATCTTCCAAATTACTAAACGAAACTGAGTGATTTTGGTGTCAATAGAAACTTAAGACATTGGAAAATAATTTTGTAGAAGGGAGTGTTGCCTAATTTTGCCATTTACTTTATTAGATTTATTGTGCAAAGTTGACCCGTATGTATATTGGAAGAAAATCTAAAGTAGTCAATGAAGTTGTATAATTGGTTTCACATTGCTTTTTATTGGTCCAAATTATAAGTATACATGGTATTAACGAGAGCTTTGATATCTGAATGATTTGTTCATAAGGATCTCAATAAAGTATCCAGGAATTGTCATTGAACATGCATTATGCATATTGTATAAGTACGTGTGCATTAAGGAATATTTGTACAATTGTGTAAGAGTTTGATATTTGTAAATGTGTTTTATATGATATAGAAAAACTCATTGAACGCCAATTGGACATTGTTGAACCATCCAGACAATAGTATTTTGGAGCGTACTGTGAGTCAACCTAGATGATTTCTTAGGATTGATTTGTTTTTAATTGATTTGATTTGTTAAATTTTCAAAAAATTAATTACTGAACTATTTGCAAATTGTTTCTGAATTCCGGACTTGAAATTCGAGGAGTTTATTAGTTGGGCATGTATTGGAAGTGTTTTGATTTGATATGAACTCCTGAATGACTTTGATTCTCAACAGAAGCTGAATGTCGAACTTAGGTCCGATGAATGTGAAAACTTTGTTTGAGCATTTGTATAAGATTGTAATATATGACATATTCAGTATTTGATGCATTTCATAAAATGCATGCTCATATAAAGGCGTTGTGACTTGAGTAGCCAGTTTGAAGTGCTTCCACGTAGAGCTTTGCTCTGTGATTTCTGATTCTGCATGTAGAGTTATGCTCCGTGATTCTGTTAGAATGAGCCCTATGGGCCAGTATTTGTATAAGTTTGTGATAGGTACTCAGTCACAATAATAAGAACAAATGTGAGTCTCATGCATATAGCATTCATATAAGACTAAAATCCATAAATGATTTGCAAAGTTGCATTGAGTGATCCTATGTTATGCCATGATGTGTGAGTTATGATGTTTTGAATGAATATTCGTGCATATGGAATGTGTGTATGTGATCCGGTGAAATCATCAATGATGGTTCACTCATTGAGTTCACAAAACTCATCAAAAATTGCAATGTGGTTTTTCAGGTACGAGACAGGAGACTTAGTGCTTTAGGCAGGACTTAAGGATCCTTTGAAAATTTGTTATGGCTCAGAGGTTTGTCAGCTGGCCCTAGGAGTGTGAAGTCTTGTATTTTGTGGTTTTGACTAGAACCTATAAAAGATTTTGTAAATATTTGTCCAAAAGAAAAAGTGTAAATTTGGTGCATAAATGAAATGAAGGGTTTCAAAATTTGCTGACTTTTAAATGATGTTAGTGGTGCCATGTATAAGTTGGATTTGCTTTTGCTCCAACATACCATTATCATAAGGTATGTACTTGAATGTCCTTCGGGTATTCGGGTATTTGCCTTATGGTAGTGGGATGATAAACATGTGAAGATCTTCTACAATCTCACCAGTATTATCATGATTTGTATTTAGCTTTATCTACTGTAATCTCATCCTGTAATCTCATTTGAATTTATTTGTATCTTATCCTATTTAAACAACTTAGATCATCACCAACTTGTATATATACAGTGTAAAGCAATTCATTGAAATACAAGAAAAACCAGTTCAGCTTTAAATCAATTTCTACTTTCTTTACATTCTTTCATGGTATCAGAGCTGATACAATAATTTCCCAACCCACAATTTACATTCAGCCAAATTTTTTTTCTTAAACACCTATCAACTTACCATAACAATTCTGTCTCTGCTAGACACCTAACACACATTTTGCAAAATCCAAACATTTCATCTCAAATGGCAAACTTCAATTCTCCTACTTTACCATTCAATCAGATTACCAATTTCCTCACTACGCAATTGAATTCAACAAATTACCTTATCTGGCGAAATCAAGTTCAAGCTGTCCTCATCACTTCTGATCTTATTGGATACATTGATGGCTCCATAACACCACCAGATGATGAATCTTCCGACTTTCCCAAATGGCAAAAGTTTGACAAACTGGTATACTGTTTCCTTACTGCGTCTCTGATAAGATCCATAGCAAGACTTGCAATCGGTTGTACCACCGCGAGGGATCTTTGGATTACTCTGGAAAATCACTTCATGAAGCAATCACAATCACAGTGATCTCCACTTCGACGACAACTACACATATTAAAGAAAGGACCGAACTCTATCATAGAATTTCTTACCTCAACCTCTACTACCGCCAACGAACTTGTTGCCATCAGTGACAAAATCTCTGATGAAGACCTCGTGCTTCTCACCTTCAATGGCCTACCTGTAGAATATGAGTCCTTTATCACCGCCATCAAACACCGCGAATCTTCGATATCCTTCGGCGAACTCCGAGCGAAACTCCTCCTCCACGAACAGAGGTTACTCTCTTTTCATTCTTCTCCTTCCTTCGATTCAGCATTTGTTGTCTCCTCCGCAGGTCACAGATCCTTCTTCTTCAATGGACGCGGTGGCACTGGCGGGCGTCATGGTCAGGGATGCATAGGTTTCAACCCTAATCTCCAAGACGCCTCCTCTTCTCATCCGTATGCACGTGGACTCAGGTCTCCTCCATATCCGGATGCTCATGGGCCTTCCCCGCATGAGCTCTCAACGTTTAATGCAGATGGGCCTAACTCGCACGCCACTTATCCAGCTCAAGCCCACCAGTTTCAAGACCTAGCCCAACAGCATCAAACCCACTCTCCTCACCCATACCCAACCCAATCACATTATTTCCAACGATCCACTACCCACAATAAATCCAATCGTTGCCAAATTTGCTAGAAATGGGGTCACATTGTCGCTCATTGTCGATTCCGTTACTCTACCTCTCACAATTGTCCCACAAATTA
>JANVCQ010000231.1:13086130-13110299 GCA_025531925.1 Erythroxylum plowmanianum
TTCTTTCTTCTTGTTTCTTAATCTTTGAAGAAACAGTTATTCAGTTGAGTTCTGTAACTAACTCAAACTGATTAACTTTTCGACGTAGTATCGGTTCTTCGTCTTATATCGCTTCCATCTTACTTTTGCTTTCGTCTTAGTTTCTTCCGCTTCCGTCTTACTTTTGCTTCTGCTTCGATCTTAGTTTCTTTCGTCTTACTTTTGCTTCTGCTTCTGTCTTTGTTTCTTCTGTCTTACTTTTACTTCCGCTTCCGTCTTAGTTTCTTCCGCTTCCGTCTTAGTTTGTTTCAGCTTCCGTCTTAGTTTGCTTCAGCTTCCTTCTTCCACTTCAGCTTCATCACTTTCTAATATTATTATTATTTGATTTTCATCAAAATTACTTAGATGTGAAGTCATTTTGACTTAACATATAAGATATCGAATATGTTTAGGTAAAATTGGTATTTAATTAGAATTGTTTGTAATTCTAATTAAAATTAAATTAAATTAAACTACTATAATGTCCAAAACCTATTATTAACAGACCTAAACTCTAAAGAAGCTAGTTCTCTTTGTCTAACCCTCTCTATAATAATTAAGGAGTCTTCTTAACTCATTTTGTAGATACTATTAGAGATCGGACACTTATACAGCTAAGATTTGAAATGAGTCAATTTCAGAAATGGTTCAAATGATACGATAAGAAAAAGGTTAAGTTTCGAAATAAGTTATGAATTATTTATAGAGTTCAAAGTGATCTTGACTTTCAAAAAACCAATATAAAAAAATTCCATAATTATTATGGTGCATGCAAGATCATATCTCACCGTAATTTCTGTAACTTTCCACTACCATAGAATATATACCCAAACATCTAGAGGACATTCAAGAACATATCCTATTATAATGGTATGTTAGAGTAAACATAATCTCCTAAATGGCATCATAAAGAATACACAATACTTGAAACCTTAACACTTCATCTCATTCATTCAAAAAAGTTTATATTGTAGTCATTAAAACAAATATTTATATTACCAAACATGAGAAAGTGTACAATCCTTTATACAAAAGATTTATATGTTAAAGAAACTATAAAATACAATCTATAACTTCTCTAATGTCAGCTGACAAACCTTTGAGTCATATCTTAATCCAAATTGTTCCTTTAGAAAATCTTAGAAACTAGGTCTCCTAACTCGTACCTAAAAAGTCATGTTGCAATTTTTGATGAGTTTTGTGAACTTAACGAGTGAACCATTATTGATGATCTCACTCAAGTCAAATACACAAATATCATACAAACAACCAATTTCATAAACATTTTCCATCTTAACAAGACATAATGAATGTCACACATTTCACATACATTTTTTCAGAACATGTATAACCCAATCATTCACATTATCATGGCATATCACTTTATCATCATAATTTCAGAAAATGTTTCATAATCATATATTTCATTATCATAAATATACAAATGCAGATGCATATGAGACTCCAGATTCACTATTATTTGTTGTGATCGAGCGCCTTTCAGATACAAATACAGATACTGGCCCATTGGGCTTAGTCAGATACAGAAATCATGGAGCAAAGCTCTACGTGCAGAATTATGAGCTTAAAGCTCTTTCAGACTGGATAATCTTATCACAACGCCTTTATCTGAATATACATTTTATGAAAAGCATCAAATAACAAAATATACCATCAAAACAATTACATATGATACATAGACAGAATCTTAGATTCGTCGGACCTCAGTCTAGCATTCAACTTTCGTTGAGATTTCAGAACTCAGTCAGAACTCAAATGCAAACAGACACTTCTAATACATTTCCAAATATCAAACTCCTCAGACTATTAATGTCTAGAATCATCATAATCAATTCATTATCATTTCAATAAATGGGAATTAAACAAAAACAAAATCAATCCTAGTGAAATCATCTAGGTTGACTCACAGTACGCTCCAATTTATACTATTGCTTGGATGGTTCGGCAATGTCTGAATGGCGTCCGACTTAAGTGTCTAAAATCATACAATTCATATATAATTCACATTACAAAGTTGATCAATCAAATACTTATTCGTTTGTGTACATATATTCATATGTCATATTCAATGCATACCCAATGACTATCCCGGGTCTGTTTCCTTAATCATAATTCATAATCATTCACATAATTTCACTTAGATATGTCTTGTTTGCATTTATATTAATACCTTAAGTAGACTTGATCATGTTCCATTCATTAACCATACATTTACTAACTGTTTTCTAGCATTACAAATATTTCACATAATTCACAATTCTCATTCATTCATTCTTAATGCATTGTTAATATCTTTTGGAATACATTTATATTCATATGAATATCTTCATTCCTTTAACATTCCTTCATTCCAAACTTAGATGCATTAGTATCCAACATTCTTTTCCTTAAAATATAGCATCAATTATCAATCAAAATTTGTGACACATTTAATCGACTTTTCCAACATTAAGTTATGTTCTTTTTAAACCATAATCAAGTCCAAATGCATCATAGTTAAATATCTTATCCTTAATTGGTTCAAGAATCACAAAAAAGAACATTTTCTTTACTTCCATACAATTTCCACAATCATATTGGCTTCCCACAATCGTGGGATGGGTTATCCAAAAGTTCCCATCCAATTCCTTCACTAGTTTTCCAGATTTTCTCTGGACAAGTTTCGGGTCAGTTTTGCAAGGCTATTTTGACCAGGAAAATGAAGTAATTAGGCAATACATTCTTCTAAAAAAATGTTCCCATATGTCTTAAGTTTCTAATTAACTAAATTTCATACAATTTGGTTTAGTATTCTGTAAGTTATACCCAACATTCTAAAGTTTGTTCTCAAATGGTGATAGAATCCAAAAACTCAACTTTAAGCCAAATTTTGAAACTCTTAGAGACAGAATTAAAATTCAATTTCTCAATGTAAAATATAGCCATATATGTCTCTACTTTAATCTAAACTTAAAATCATCCTAGTTGGATATCCACAGATCAAATTATAGCCAAAATACTAATGTATGTTCAGTAAAAACACTACAGCTAACATATTCCAGCAATTCTTCTTTCACTTTTCCAGATTTTTTAACAATTTATACCAAAATTAAAACAACCTCTTTATACTTCATCAATTATACTTCTATTAGGCCTAAATCATACTCCAATTCCTCATCAATAACCTCTCCTATTACAGATCAAAACTATTCAATCAATAGCTCACAAATCCTAGTCTTTCATGCATCAAAAATCAAACAAGAAACTTTTACATTATTATGCATATAGTCCTAGTTCTTTCACAATTCAAGGACATAAAATTAACATCTTTTTTAACATAAATCCTCCTTTTTTTATACATTAAATTCCAATCCAATTCATCCTAATAGTGCCCTGTACTCCACGGTTTCCATATACCGAAAACAAAACAGAAAAACTTACAAGCTCATGCAACATTTTCTAGCACATATCTTGACCAATAGCACATGCATTTCATTCCAATTCAAGCATCATTCTTATATCATTTGACATGCCATAAAACTCAGATTGACACTTAATTGTTAGGCTTTTAATTCAGCTCAAACTTCATATTAAATCAAGTCTCCATACAAGCAAAATTCATCGCGAACTTAAGATGAAAATAGGTTGATTTTGGACAGCAAGATGAAGGTAACTTTTAGTTGGTTTTCTTGGCTATTTTGCATAAGATAAAAAGCTGGTTTTGGTGCAACAATTTAGCTAGGGTTCAGGAAAAATATAGTGGAGAAAGTAGGAGCAATTTTCGGTGATGAAAACAAAAGAAAGAAACAAAACTCTGCTGCAAAAACTTGCTACTTCATATGCTAGGTGTCACCATTAAAGCACAACACTTATCCTAAGACATGTCTTACATTTGCCTAATCAAGATGTTGCCACTAATCCACTCAAGATGCTGCCATTAGTCACTAATTAAGTAGTCCATATGTTACCCTAAGATTGGTCCACTTGTCATACAATAATTTATCCATTTGTCACACATTTTACTATGCTAAATATCACTCAATTTTAGGCTTATTTACCCTAATTTTTCATGTATCAATTTGTCCTATCACTTGGTAATTATTTTTATTTTTTGACCAAATATACATTTAATCCATTAATCTCTCAATTAATAACATTTAATCCCAATTTACTAATTAAAATCCAAACATACCAAAATTCAAAACTTACCAAATCACAATTCACATCATGTTCATTTAATTTCTTTCATACCCCAGAATAAGTCAATTGAGTACATATGTTATCTTTGTAATGTGTATAAATATCAATTCGTGTATTAATGCTAATGTTATGCATGTATATGTAATACTTAATCTAAGGTTAAACCTTAAGCATATACCAGAAAACAATATTACAATTTCTCAACACAGATTCAAGACATAAAGTTACCCTTGCCATCCCTTTCTCTATGTCGTCTTCTTATTTGAAACTGCTTATCCTTTTTCCTTTCAATTTTTTGGATTAAGAGGTTTGGACCTTATTGATCTAAATAAACGATATGGGCATTTTAAAATGACATTCAGTTATTTGAATATAACTAAACTAAACTCAATAGAAAAGAAGTTACCAAGTAACTGACATAATTTAGAATTGTACCGCCTGAGCAAAAGAAGCCAGGGAATAGTTACAATGGTCAAACACTTTTGCTGATCATACAATTACAGGGAAAAATAGGAAAAGAGATAAGCTAGAAAAGCACGTCTTACAAATCATAGCAAGGAAAACAAGCCACGACCCAAGGAAACAACAGTAGTAATGCATACACAAGGGTGGCCTTATTTCAAACACTTAGTACAACAACAAGCCCTCTGCTTCTCTAATTTGGCAATTAAGCGTCAATATGCTCTCATCCCCTTGTGCTGCTCACATCTTTTCCTACCAGAGACAGGAGCTCTCGTGCAGACTGAACCATTCTGTAAAGCAACACCGCAAGTGAGAATGCCAGTTCCCATGAAGGAACCGTTTGACCAAGACAAGGAACTATCAGCTCTCTGGCCTTTGTGCTGCCAGCATCTTTTGTTTCCTATGGTAGGTTGCCTTCTGCAGACTGACCCGTTTCCTACGGTTGCTCCACAGAAAACATGAGAATGTTCAGAAGTACCAATTGCTGAACCAAAATCAAGGACAGGTAGATAGCATTTATTATCTGCAGTTGGCTTCGAGACCGAGCTTCCAACCCTCATCCCTTTATGTGCCTCGCATCTTTTCCTTCCTGAAATCGGTTGCCTTGTGCAGAAAGTCCCGTGACCTAAAATTACACCACATGCAGCATTGTGATTTGGGTCCACATAGTCATCATGAGCATCTCTGGAACTTCCTCCTCTATTCGATTCAGGTGTTAATCCACAAATTCTTTTCCCTTTATGTTCATCACACCTCATTCTCCCTGAAGCAGGTGGTTTATTGCAAGGGATGCCATCACTCATGATGAATCCACATGTACGAAGCCCCTCATTTGTTCCAAATGTATCTGAAACTAGTGTAGGCCTTGATCTGCCAAATTTGAAGACTCCAGGGATGAAACTTTTGCTATCGTCGTCAGCATTTTCTGATTTGATTGGCTTCCTTGTTTCGATTTTAATGCCCACCTCACCCTGGCTGAAAAGCTGAAGCTTTTTTATTAATTTTGGAAGTCCGGCAGATGAAGCCTTTTTTTCAATTTTCTGAAGGACATCCCGGGGTCGGCGTTCACCATTCCCACCTTTGTTCAATGCATAATCAAAAGTCTTAAGCAACTGAGCTTCTGTTTTCTCAGCCTCCCTTTTATCTTTCACCTGTTGAACACTCAAGAAGGATTTATAAAGAAAAAGCTACAAAAGAAAATTCAATATAAAATGTAAATATCCCTAAACACCCCTAAGCCAAATGTACTAACTATGTTACCTAACAAAAATCTTACATTTGATGTTACCTAAGAGTTCATCAACAACAAAGTCAGGTCGTGCCTGAAGATTGGGAACAGCAGAGATACTGACAAAGACAACTATTAGCACAAGACAGTAACTTAATGATACATACAAGATCCTTCTGTCTTAGATCCTATGAAAACTTTTGTTATCTCAATTGGAAGGAGGTGGGAGCCCCTCATTTCAGAGAGTCTTTCCCAATAATTATCTAATTATTAAACGCTTGTTCAGTATTTGAATTAAATTATAAAACCACAAATCTATAGTTTTACCAAGTTCCATGTACCATGTCAGTCATAGAGTAGAAGCGCAATACTTACAGGAGCCCATCTAAACACGATGGAGCAGCCTCTTGAAAACATCTCCTCAAACAAACTAGGCCCTTGATGAGAACCAGAACGGCCATACATTTGAAGCCGGGTCCTAACGTTATCAGCCTGCCCCAGGTAAGCCACTACTACGTTAACTGGATCAACCTTGGCATAATCACGCCCAAACGTGGAGCGAGGAACAGCTATTCCAAGCTCATATACCCCTGGCCCTGAATTAGGAGGCAGATTGTGAACCCTGTATCTTGTTGCTCCCTCCTTGCCCAAAGCATGATCTTGCCAATCAGTGGGTCCAATCAAAACCTAAAATACACTCATTACCCCGAGCTTTAATTAGTGTCAAATTGGATAAGGTATGTGCCTCAGATGGTATGAAAAACATAGAAAGATTGCAACACCATTTGAGAAAACAAATACTTGCTTAATCCAAGGTGTTTTAAACGGAAAAACTTTCTATTGAAAAACTGAACTTTTTGAAACAGTAAGTAAGATCCTTCCGGCGTAAGTTATGGGAAATTAACCCAGAATCTAGTTCAATACAGGGAATGCATCAGGGACTTGCACCTCCGGAAGGAGAAAAATGAAAACCCAGCACCACTGAGCAATCACGTTAGATTCATGTTGCCCTTAACTTGGACCCTTAGAGAAAAATATAGGGATGTTGAGAGAGGGTAGGGGCTGAAACCTGCCATTTAGAGAACGAGGAGTCATGTTTGGTTCGTTCACAGTCTTCCCTCTTCAATCTAGGGATGGGGAAGGACCCCTCGCCGGCTCCCATTCAGCAGGAAATGACCGTTGAGAAGGGTCGTTGACAGGACTTGACTTGTATTCTGCGGTCTGGCTTCAAAAATTGCAGCGTACGCTAACCTTGCTGGACCAATCTCTCTCAACTGTTCGAGTCTTATGGTTGGGCCATTAAAAGGTCATTTACCGTGATTGGTCCGATCAAAGATATGGAACCAATTGCTTTAACCAAAGGAAAAAAAAAAAGTCTTTGAATTAGTAAATAAGTTAACGTCTAATTATTATTCCTTTTATTCTTTACACTAACTTGAATCAAAGGGAAGCCGTTAAAATTTTAATTAAATAATAATTTCCTATAAAAATGCATTTGTAGCAATATTAGGAAACATCATATAAATCTCAAATAGCTTTGATCATAAGATATATAATTATCACTATAAAAAAATCATAATTTCAATTGTAACAATTAACATTATAAAAATAGAAATAAGTTTAAATGGCCGAATTCTAAAAAGAAAAATCATTATTGAAGATTTAAGACCGTACGTATTAACAAATAGAACTGTTACTTATTATACTTTATAATTCATTTCATAAATTCTGCTCCAAATACTAAAATAAATATTTGACAAGGTGAAAAAAAGGCATCTTTATTAAGATAAGAGATACACCCAATAAAGCAAGTTGCTCACTTATATTTTAAAAATCCTAAAAATAAAATTTTCACAAAGAATATTGTCTATTTTTATATAAAATATGTGTATTAAATAAATCAAACTAAAAGACGATTTGGTTACCTTTGCGAAAATGATTGACATTTATTAAACTGTGGTCCATTCATATATTGATTTCTTAAAAATCACATTTATATCTCTAACTACTCTAACACTTAGATATCTATATTTTGATGTTACTTATAGGCTAATATAGTCAATATTAGCTCAATCGATAGTTATTAGATACAACATGCATTATATGGAAGTACTTTAGTGATCAATATAGGATTTATTACCTTAAAATAATTTGAATTATATGGAAGTAATTTAGTGATTAATATAGGATTTATCACTTTAAAATAACTAGAAAATTGTTTCATTATTCTCAATTAAAATTGGTTTGAGAAATTATTGACCAAGATGGAATGATATTTTGTAAAATAGTATACAAATACCATTAATTAAATCAATTGCTAACGATGGAAAATTAATATGATTTAACTCAAAATAGAGTAAACATTAATTTCATGACTTATGTCTAATCAAAATATTATACGATGAAATGTTAAATTATACAAAAAAAATCATAGTAGTTATGATGTATTGCTAAAGGTCAATCTTCATATATGAATATAAATTGTTTAATTAGATAATTAAATATGATTTAAAAGAGTTTAATTTATTTAATCCTAAATATGACTCAGGGTTATAATTTATATCTATTGTCAATATATTTAGAAACCTAATGAATCACACACACAAAAGAATTTAAAGAGAGAAAAATGTTTTAATAAAGTTATACTTGATTATAAAGTATGAGAAACTTTATTATTAAAAATGAGATATTTAATAAATTAGGATAAATATGATATATTGGATCTTATTTGGATATAATTCGTATTTACTTAGAATTATAATTAATTCTACAATATAATTTAAACTATAAAGGAGTTAAATTACTACAATATAAATAATTCTAATTAAAATTTAAATAAATTACTACAATATCCAAAACCAATGATAAATATACTTAAACTCTAAAGGAGTTAACGCTCCCATCATAATTCTAATTAAAATTTAAATAAATTACTTCAATATCCAAAACCAATGATAAATATTCTTAAATTCTAAAGGACTTAACGCTCTCTCTATGTAATAATTATAGTCTTTTCAACTAGCTCTATAAATATTGATAGAACTTGAACACTTTTATGGGTACGGCAGCTAAGATGAGCCAGTTTTAAAAATGATTTGAATGATACAATAAGAAAATGATCAAGTGTTAGAATAAATATGAATTAAAATTCACACTTTATTATAATTTATGTAATAATCATTTCAAAAAATTCAAAGTGATCTTTTCTAAAAATTAATACAAAAAAATTATTCTATTGCACGCATTATCTGATCCCACCACTGTTTCCTTTAAAGGTTGGAGACGTAAAGTTACTTTTGGCATCCTTTCTCATTGTCGTCTTCTTATTTGAAGTTGCTTATCCTTTTTTCCTTTCAATTATTCAGATTTGGAGGTTTGGCGGTTTGGACCCTATTGATCCAAATTCTACAATGTGGCCATTGTAAAATGGCATTCAAGTTATTTGAATATAACTAAACTCAATAGAAAAGATGGCACGTTACCAACTGACATAAGCTAGAATTATACCAACTGAGCAAAAGAAGCCAAGCATTGTTACAATGGTCAAACACTTTTGCCAATCATACAATTATAGGGAAAAATACGAAAAATAATAGTAGTAAAGATAAACTAGAAAAACACGTCTTACAAAATAACAGCAAGCTACAACACAAGGAAACAAAATTAGTAATGCATGCACAAGGATGGCCTTGTTTCAAACATTTAGTACAACAACAAGCCCTCTGCTTCTCTAATTTGCCAATTAAGCATCAATATGCAGCAGCCATCATCCCCTTGTGCCGCTCACATCTTTTCCTACCAGAGACAGGAGCTCTCATGCATACCAAACCATTCTGTAAAGCAAAACTGCAAGCGAGAATGCTAGTTCCCATAAAGGAATAGTTTGACCCAGACAGGAAACTATCAACTCTCTTGCCTTCACCGCAAGTAAGAATGTCAGTTCCCATGAAGGAACAGTTTGACCAAGATAGGGAACTATCAACTCTCTTGCCTTTACCGCAAGCGAGAATGCCAGCTCCCATGAAGGAATAGTTTGACCCAAACAAGGAACTATCAGCTCTCTTGCCTTTGTGTTGCCAGCATCTTTGGTTTCCTATGGTAGGTTGCCTTCTACATATTGACCCATTTCCTAAGGTTGCTCCACAGAAGATATGAGAATGTTCAGAAGTACCAGATGCTGAACCAAAACCAAGGACAGGATGATAGCATTTGTTATCTGTGGTTGGCTCCTAGACGAAGCTCTTAACCCTCAGCCATTTATGTCCCCGCATATTTTCCTTCTTGCAAACGGTTACCTTGTGGAGAAAGTCCCATAACCTAAAACTACACCACATTCAGTATTGTGAATTGGGTCCACATAGTCATCATGAGCATCTTTGGAACTTCTGAAGAATAATTAAAATGAAATTATTCTTCAATGTCATGATTAATCAATTGAGGCCATTGTTATTTTCTATGAAGTAGAGTGATAAAGATGCAAAGGATTAACTACTGCTATTCTAAAGCCCTGATTAAAACCATATACAGTTCTCAATAGGGCGACTGTATTTAAGGTTAGTTAGCAATAGGGCCTCATGTGCACTGCAAAACATGGGCCAAGCCTACCCATCATAACAAGCCCATGAACACAGATCCAATGACAAGTATGAGAGAAGTATAAAGCCCAGTTATAAAAGTAATCACCGTTTTGGGCTAAATACAATAATTGCTCTAATTATCTTGACATCTAATTAATTGGGGTTTGTACAAAATTATATTTATTGTTTATTATGCTAATCCACAAAATTAATGATAAAATTCTATCATTCTCCCACTGGGACATCATAACTAACATCAATGAACAACATAAACGAATTCCTAGATTAATATAACAATTTGTGACCATAATAGGATGTTAAAGTAGAGTCAACAATCTCTCAATTATAAGTCCAAAATGAGATTACAAGTACCTCAACAGTATAGAAATCAGACCCGATAGGAGTACTGATAACATATATGCAAGATATTCATACCTCGATGACCTAAATAGAATGTGTCATAAAGAAATACAGACAAAATGGTGATTCGTTTATGCAATTCCAAACAAAATAGCCCAAGCATCCACCTAAGATGCCAACTGAGATTTAATAAAATATCTTAGAACAACAAAATGAGATTATGTACAAAATGTCTCCAACAAATGGCCATATATATATAACCATTTAAACATATCTGCGTAGTATATCAATAAAGTATACGGAAATAACAATAATGGAAAAAATTATAAGCAAAATTCTCTAGATTGAATAACAAAAAAGTCAAATACAAAGTTACTATCAAAATTAACATAAAAGACAGACTCCCACTAATTCAAGGTATCAAAAGATTTAAATAGACCTATATAGTTTACCTTATTCACAAAAACCTTAACAGCTAACCTTTGGTTAGAGGGTATGCCACCATAAGATTTATAGGTATATGCTCTATACAGATCTAATATTCCTTAACCTTCTCTATAACAAACACATACTTTGTATCAAAATGCTTCGAATACTTGGAGTTCTTGCATATTTAAGAGAAGGCCCCCAATAGCAGAGTTGTCATAATATATTGTTAGAAGTTTAGGAACAGTCTCTACAAGATAAAGCTCAGAAATGAAATTCCTCAACTATATTACCTGTCGAGTAGCTTCGTAACAAGCCACATACTCTGCCTCCATAGTTGAAGTTGCTGTAAGTGTTTGCTTAACACTTTTCCAGGATACAACTCCTCTAACAAGCATAAAGATATATCTTAATGTGGATTTATGATCATCAGGACAGCCACCACAATCAGAATTAGAATAACCTATCACCTCAAGGTGATTAGACATCTTGTACATGAGCATGTAATCTTTAATACCTTGTTGATACCTCAGAACTCGTTTCACAGCTTGTCAATGGCCCATACTAGCGTTGCTCAAGTATCTCCCAAGTACACCAATAACAAAAGCAATATCAGGACATGTACAAACTTGAACATACATAAGACTGCCAATAGTAGAAGCATATGGGACCTTTTCCATCTCTGACTTATCTTTATCATTTTGAGGACACTGGTCATTCGAGAGTTTGTCATCCTTTTGGATGGGTGCACTACAAGGATTACAAGTCTTCATGTTGAATCTATTCAAGATCCTTTCAATATACCTTTGCTGAGACAAACCAAGAACACCATGAGATCTATCACGATGAATTTCATTGCCTAGAACAAAAGAAGCATCGTCAAAATCTTTCATATCAAAATGAGCTATCAACATTTGTTTAGTCTCATAAAGAAAACCTATATCATTACTGGCTAAAAAATATCATCAATTTATAAGACAAGAATAATGAATTTTCTCTCATTATTCTTCAAGTAAATGCATTGATCAACAACATTTTCCTTGAAGCCAAGGGATTAAACAATTTGGTCAAACTTCAAGTACCATTTTCTAGAGGCTTGTTGCAGTCCATAAATGGATTTTCTCAATTTGCATACCATTTGTTCGTTACCTTTTTAAAAAAAATCAGCAGGCTGATTCATGAACATATCTTCATACAGATCACCATTTAGGAAAGCAATTTTCACATCCATTTGATGAAGCTCTAAATCAAAATGATCAACCAAATCCATCACAATCTGTAATGAATCTTTAGTAAAGACCTAGGAACAAGTCTCTTTATAGTCCATACCTTCCTTCAGGTTATACCCCTTTGCAATAAGTCTGGCTTTATACTTTTCTTTCTCACCTCTAGCATCACGTTTAGTCTTAAATACCCATTTACACCCAACAGTTTTACAACCATTGGGTAATTCCACCAAATCGCAAACGCCATTCATACTTATAGAAGCCAACTCATCTTCCATAGCTTCCAACCATTATGAACTATGAGAATAAGAAATGACATCCTGAAAAGAAATAGGATATGAGTCTTCAACTATATTCAATTCATACTCCTCCAAGTAAATATAATAGTCTCAAAATTTAGAAGACTCGGTGAATTTAGGAATCCTTTCAAATCTCTGAGGTGGAACTACAACCACATCTGGGATTTGAGTATCGATGCCCACCTGTTAAGGAATTTCAACATCATTTCTTGGACCAAAAACATCATCATAAATCAAAGGAGATTGAATTGCCTGAGGATGAAAAACAACAAGTGTAGGAACAACAGCATGATCCTCTCTAAAATCAACAACACGAGACTCATGTCTTTCATTATATTCCATGTTCCCTTCAAAATAGACAGCTCGATTTGATTCAATGACTCTAGTAGTGTGATTGGGATAATATAATCTTGAACCTCTTGAGCTAGTATAATAACCAATAAAGCAACCTGAAATAGTTATTTGGATCAAGCTTCCTCAGCTGAGGATTATAAGTCCTTACCTTAGCCTTATAGCCCCAAACATGGAAACGCTTTAAACTAGGCTTCTTTCCTGATATAAGCTCAAAGGAAGTCTTTGGTATAGATTTACTAGGCACATGATTATGACCATAAGCAGAAATCCTCAAAGCATCTTCCCACAAGAACTCTGGTAAGGTGGAGTGACTAAGCATGCACTTAACCATGTACATAAGAGTACGATTTCGTCTCTCTATAATCCCATTTTGTTGAGGAGTGTCAGGCATGGTATATTACCCTTCAATTTCACAATCCTGCAAGTATCTAGCAAAAGGACCAAGGTTTTTACTAGTTTCATCATACTGACCATAATACTCACCACCTCTATCAGATCTTACACATTTGATGTACTTCCCAAGTTGCAATTCAATAACATTTTTCAATGATTTAAAAGCATCCAAGAATTTAGATTTTTCATGCAACAATTCAATCCAACCATACTGAGAAAAATCATCAATGAAGGTGATGAAGTACCTGTAGCCTTCCATGGTAATAAGAATAATGGGTCCACAGATGTCTATGTGAATTATCTATAATGGTTCCTCCTTTCGAGTCATTTTCTCATTTCTTACTTTAGCTGTAAACTTCATTTTTATGCAATCAACACAAGTGTCAAAATTAGAGAAGTCCAGATCATGTAAAATAGTTTCCTTAATTGATCTCTCAATTCTCTCCTTAGAGATATGTCTTAATCGTTTATGCCACAACATAGAAGATTTTTCAGTAACTCTCCCACGTTTCTTTCCAACAACAGTATTAACATCATTATGTTGTTGGTCAAAACTAGAAGAATTAGCAATTAGCATAAACAATCCCTGATGAATAATTGCAGAACCAACAATAGTAGAATCATAGTACAAAACAACACCATTATTGATTATATGGAAAATGTAACCACAATTGTGTAAAACAAAAATTGAAATCAAATTCTTTCTCATAGAAGGCACGTAAACAGTATCTTTCAAAAGCAAATCATGTCCACTACTCAACTTCAAGGAAACTACTCTTATGTTCTCAACATTAACCTTAAATCCATCTCCTAGTTGCACCATCAACTCTCCTTTATTTGGCCTCCGCCTGCTTTTGAACTCCCGCAAGGAGTTCATTACATGAATAGTGGCACCAGTGTCTAATTATCATGAATTAGGAGGAACATCAAGAAGATTTGATTCAAAACAGATAAAGAGTCTAGGTACACCTTCTTCTTTGCCATCTAATTCTTAAACTTCAAACAGACACGCTACCTATGCCCATGTTCATGACAAAAGTTGCAGTTTCCATTAAAAACAGACTTAGGCTTAGCACCAAAACTCTCACCAAGCCCAGAATGTAATGCAAGTTTATCATTCCCCTTCTTCTTAAATTGAGGCTTACCCTGTTTATTTCTATAAAATTTCTTCTTGTCACTACTCTTGTGAGAAGTGTGATGAATACTATGGGACTTACCTTTCTTCATAGTATGCTCCTCTTAAATAAGAATGGAAATCAATTCATCAATGCTCCATTCATCTTTCTGAGCATGGTAAGTAGTCCTGAGAACATCAAACTCAGATCGAAGAGATTCAAACACCTACCAGATCAGATAATCATCTCCCAGAACAACTTTCATGATCTTCAATTTGTTATACCAGTTCACAAGCTTCATAACATACTCACGAACACCACCCACACCATCATATTTAGTCTTAGATGGAAAAGAAAAGTAATTAGACTTTTTAATCTTATCAAACTTTTGAAAATTTTCACCAACAGCCTTGAGATAATTTTTGGCATTATTAGTTTTAGTGATGCTCTCTTTAATAGTCTTCTTCATTGTGTACTTGATAGTCATCAAACAGAACTTGTTAGAACAAGCCCACTTATCATATTTAGCCTTATCTGCAGCAAAAGTCTCAACATTGGGTTGTGCATGGTCATCCTCAAGGAGAGCAAGATCAATATTAGAAATAGCCAAAAAAAGATTCAAGGATTCAAGCCAGTCCTTATAATTGGTCTAATTCAGCTTAACCAAAGAATTCAAAGCTAAAAATTGATACAATGCAGGTAGATTTATCAAATGTATATACATATAGTAAAATTGGGCAAAAAACACATATGGTTTCATGCAATTACAATCCTGCCTAAGAGTCTCGAATTATAACACAGATCATCCAAAATATTAAATTATGCCCTAAAGCTAATATCGATAGGATACTAAAAACCTAAAGACATAATTTAATAAATTAAACAAAGAATTAGAAACTATATTGATAAAGACAAACCGATAGGGTAAGTACATCATTAACATAGTATCTAATGTATGCCTAATAACAACATCACAATATCATTTTGTTATAATTGGTCTCACGATAGGCGAGCTCACGATTACATAAAATGAATAACAAGAGTCCAATAACATATATCAAGATTGCTTCATAGGTTTCAGTTAGCATCATAGTTACAAAATTAACCGTATTAATCATATAATATAACATTATATGCATAAACTACATTCAAAATTAATTTTGGTGCATAGCTACATTAACATTGAGAGTACACAAGACCCCACAAGCCCAAAAATACTAGAAACAAGTACAAAAATTTTCAAGATAAAATTTAGAGAGTCCATTATATTTTTATTAATTTTAAAAATCAGGAAAAATAAAAATAAATATTTCTATTAGTCAAAAAATCCAAAAAATATCATTAATTAGAACTAGACAAGTGGAGCAAACATACAAAATAAGGGACAAAATGACCAAGGAAGCAGGCTGCATGCACCTCCACGCGCCACCTCCACTCGAAAAACTAGAATTCAGGTCGTTTGACCAGATTCACGACCCAATTCGAAAAATGGTCATAATTGGCTCAATTCTGATCCGTTTTTAATGAAATTAGTGTCATTAGATTCAAAATTTAACGATCTATCAAAGCCCGCAAAGGCTACTAGAAATTTCAAAAAAAAGTCCACAAGAAACATTAGCAGTTTGTTTTCGAGTTTTGGGATTTTAAAGAGCAAATAGAAAATTCAACAAACTTATCACACGATTTGACACCAAATCGAAACAAACTAACAACAACAAAACAGATTTCACAAAAAATAAATTAACAAAAACAAAAAATGAAAAACCCCAACAAACAGAACTCAAATTCCATGAACATCAACATCTAATCTTGAAAAATTACCCAAAATTAGTAGCCACAATTAGGGTTAATTAGCTCTGATACCAATTGAAGAATAAGTAAAACGAAATTATTCTTCAATGTCGTGATTAATCAATACAATTAAACTAACCCTATAATTGCAACATGCTAGATTCAAGAATTGGATGGAAAATACCTAGAAACTGAGGAACAGACCATTGTTATTTTCTGTGAAGCAGAGTGATAGAGATGCAAAGGATTGACTACTGCTATTCCAAAACTTTGATTAAAACCACATACAGTTCTAAATAGGGCGACTGTATTTATGGTTGGCTAGCAGTAGGGCCTCCTGTGTACTGCAAAACATAGGTCAAGCCTATCCATCATAGCAAGCCTATAAACACAGGTCCAATGACACGTATAGAAGTACGAAGCCTAGTTATAAAAGTAATCACCGTTTTAGGCTAAATACAACAAATGCTCTAATTATCTTGACATCTAATTAATCGAAGTTTGTAGAAAATTATATTTATTGTTTATTATGTTATTCCTCAAAATTAATTATAAAATTCTATCACTTCCTCCTCTATTCGATTCATGTGTAAATCCGCAAATTCTTTTCCCTTTATGTTCGTCACACCTCATTCTCCCTGAAGCAAGTGGTTATTGCAAGGGATGCCATCACTCATGATGAATCCACATGTACGAAGCCCCTCATTTGTTCCAAATGTATCTGAAACTAGTGTGGGCCTTCATCTGCTAAATTTTAAGACTTCATAGATAAAACTTTTGCTATCATCGTTAGCACTTTCTGGTTTGATTGGCTCCCTTAATTCGATTTTAATGCCCACTTCACCCTGGCTGAAAAGCTTAAGACTTTTTATTAATTTTGGAAGTTTGGCAGTGTCTGAAGCAATTTTTTCAATTTTTGAAGGTCATCCTAGGGACAGCATTCACCATCCCCACCTTTGTTTATTGCATAATCAAAAGTCTTAAGCAACCGAGCTTTTGTTTTCTCAGCCTCCCTTTTATCTTTCATCTGTTGAACACTAAGAAGGAATTATGAAGGAAAAACTACAAAAGAAAATTCAGTATAAAATGTAAATACCCCTTAACACCGCTAAACCACATGTACTATTTTTGTTACTTAACAAAAGTCTTACTTTTGATGTAACTATAGTAGTTATGGATTTAGGAAGGGGTTAATAAGTAAGGAACAAAAAGTGAGTTGTTGGTTGTTGATTATCTTTATAGGGGCAATAGTTTGATATTCCTCTTTTGAGGAATCTTTCATACCCTCCATTTAGTAGAGAAATGAAACTTGTTCTTTAGTAGTGGTTTTTTAAAAATATTTTAAATAATAATTAATTAATTAATTATAATTAACTAATTAATTAAAATATAATTAATTAATTAATTAATCAAAATGATATTATTAATTATATTAAAAATATTAGTAATTAATTAAAATTAATTATATTTTAATTAATTATAATGTAATCAATTAAATTAAAATATAATTCATTCATTAATTAAAATATTGTAATTAATAAATAAATAAATATATAATTAATAAATAAAATATAATTAATTACAATATAATTAATTAAAATGTTATTATTTATTTATTTATTACAATATAATTCACTAAAATATAATTAATTAATTAATTAAAATATTGTAATTAATTAAAATATAATCAATTACAATATAATTAATTAAAATATTGTAATTAATTATATTATATTATATTATAATTAATTAGTTATAATATAATTAATTAAAATATAATTCATTCATTAATTAAATATTTTAATTAATTAATAATTGTAATTAATAAGTTAAAGTATAATAAATGTTTTTCAATATTTTTTACAAATCAACCACTAATAATAGTAACAATTCTTTCCTCTTAACCAACTATCATAATTATAATGATAATATCTATTATCATTCTTCACTATATTCATTTTCATTCTTATTATTATTCTCTCATACGAAGTAACCGCCCCTTAAAATTCATCAACAACAAAGTAAGGTTGTAACTGAAGATTAGGAATAACAAAGATACTTACAAAGTCAGCTATTAGCGCAAGATAACAACTTCGTGATATAGACAAAATCTTTCTGTCTTAGATTCTATGAAAACTTTGGTCATCACAATTTAGAGGAAGTTAGAGAGCCTCATTTTGTAGAGCCTCTCCCAGTAACTATCTATTTATTATTAAATGCTTGTTTAGCATTGCCCATAACATTAAATTAAATTATAAAACCACAAATCTATAGTTTAGCAAGTTCCAAATGACTTATACAGTAGAAACGCAATACTTATAAGAGCTCGTCTAAACACGATGAAGCAGCCTCTTGAAAACATCTCCTTAAACAAACTAGGCCCTCGATGAAAAGAATAACTATTCCCTAAATGAGCACCCAAATGACCATACTTTTGAAGCCTGGTCCTAACGTTATCAACCTGCCCTACGTAAGCCACTATTACGTTAACTGGATCAACCTTAGCATAATCACGCCCAAACGTGAAGCGAGGAACAACTATTCTAAGCTCATATACCCCTGGTGTAACACCCCACTCCTGCAAGACCTGAACCCGACATCAATGGGTGATGTCTGAGTCCGTGCCCCGCAAAAATGGCATGCTAGAACACTCAATCATTCAGAAATCGGTATATTTATTTATTTTTTGAAATCACAAACATAAAGTGCAAAAATCGATAACCAAATCGGGCCCACTTTATTTCATAAACATTTCCAATCATAGCAATACAATCATCAGAAAATTCAATAGTCATTTGGGCCCGTTACCAAAACAAAACACTTTAGTCATAATGTTTTTACATTACAACATAAATCATTTGTACAATAGTTTCAGAATATACAATTTTATACAAAAATAAGAAAACACAAATGCAGATACGAACTGATCTCGACCTCTATCCTTTACTTGTATACTGTAGGGACACTCTCATTTGCCTAACGGGGTATTCTTCTTATCTTGAAAAATATTTGCAAATTTTGGGTGAGTTTTGCAAACTCAATGAGTGAACCATCATTGATGAGTTCATCGGATCATATACACATTTTGCAGTATTTCATAAGATCATACAATTCATGTTACTAAGCATAGCAAATAAATCACATCAATATAACACTCATTCCAACTTTTCAAACCATTTAATGAAATTCAGTCTTATAATGTTATATGCATGAGACTCACATTCATTCTTATTGTTGTGATCGAGTGCTTATACAAATACTGGCTCATAGGGCTCAGTCAGAACAGAATCACTGAACATAGCTCTATGTGCAGAATCAGAAATCACGGAGCAAGGCTCTACGTGGAAGCGCTTCATACCGGCAACTCAAGTCACAGCGCCTTTATCTGAACATGCATTTTATGAAATGCATCAAATACATATTTGTCATATATCACAATCATATATGACGCTCAACAATGCTCACAATCATTAGATCTAAGTCTGGCATTCAACTTTCGTTGAGAATCAATGTCATTCAAAAGTTCATATCAAATCAAATCACTTCCAATACATGCCCATCCATTAAACTCCTCGAACTTCAAGTCCGAAATTTAGAAACAATTCACAAACCATTCAGTAACGTGGAAGTTTAATAATTTAAATCAATTCGAAGCAAATCAATCCTAAGAAATCATCTAGGTTGACTCATAGTACGCTCCAAAATAGCATTTGCTTTCAAATTCTAGGAGTGCCTGAATGCGGACGTTCTATCTTGTTTGAAGCTCCAAAATCTTCAACCATCACAAAGCCCTAACTTTCATGCAACTCACGTACCTCATCTTGAAGGTTAATAGAGAGGCTCGGTTTTTCTTGGAATAGAAGAAAGAAATATCAGAGTGGAAGTGGGGACAAACAGAGACAAGCAAGATTTAACTCTGGTGAATATTTGATGAAAAGCTCTGGGTTAGAGGAGCTCTAGAGAAAGAAATTTCGAGAAAAGATAAAGAAAAGGACAACAACTTGTCTTTTAAGGCAATAAAAATCTTAACTTTAGCTAGGACACCTGTCCAATTCTTATCCACTTCCCTTAATTAAAATTCACTTAAGTATAATTTATACTTAAGTTTATGACTTAATGAAACCACTGAAATCACAAATCATAACCCTTTACTCACTTTCGATTTTTTCCCATAACACATCATTTCGAGTCAACTTTACATATTCTTTTTGACCTCGACACTGAATTCATTTTGCCGCATTTTCTTCTAGAACATGTTCCCCTATGTCTTATGTCTTTAGTTTACTCTAATTCAAAATTATCTCATTTGGTATTTTGCAGATCCATATACAATTACAATATCGATGTTCTGTGAAACAACACCATATCACTGTTCCAACCGATCCCCTCACTTTCGTTCTATCAACCTTTTTCAAATCAATTATGAATGCTACTAATCTTTGTGGAGAGGTAGAAAAATGTCTTATGAATCCAATGGTTCAAGAATCACTTCATTTGGAGGTCGGAGAGCAAAGTTATGACCTAAAGAATCAGATAAGGTTTTGTCCTCAAATCATATTGAACCCGTCTTGGTACAATAGCCATAACTCTCTCTAAAGATGTCTAATTTGGGTGTTCTTTGGATGATTTGAAAGAAAACTTTAAGATATACAACTTTCATGAAGATCTTGAAGACAAATTCTATCGTCTAAAGGGTCAGAAATGGACCAAATGATAGCATCAGATGAATAGTGTACAAAAGGAGAAGTTTCAGTCACATAAGCAAAAAGCAGGCAAAGCCTAAAAGAAGACGAAACAAAAAGCAGACGAATGCGGAAAGCAGACGAATGCAATAAGCAAATGAATCAATAAGTAGATGAATGCGGAAAGTAGAAAAATGCAATAAGCAAATGAATGCGGAAAGCAGACGAACCAAAAAGCAGACGAATGCAATAAGCAGACGAATGCAGAAAGCAGATGAATGCAATAAGCAGACGAATCAATAAGCAGACGAATGCGAAAAGCAAAAAATGCAATAAGTAGACGAATGTGGAAAGCAGATGAATGCAATAAGCAGCCGAATCAATAAGCAGACGAATGGAGTCAACTTAAGACGAAGCAAAGTCAACTTAAGACGATGTAACACTTAAGACGAAGCGAAAGACAGACGAAACAAAAGTCTTAAGACGAATGACATCATCACAGACGATATGACATCATCACAGACAAAGCGTCTTTACAGATGATACAACTTTGCGGACAAATGCATCTTTACAGACGATGCATCCTACAGACGATATGACGTCATCATAGACGATGTGACGTCATCATAGACGATGTGACGTCATTATAGACGATACGTCTTTACAGACGAATGCATCTTTACAGACGATGCATCCTTGCACTCCTAAGCATTTCCCTTTCTAAGGACCATAACTTTCTGCTTCACTATCAAAAACTCCCATACTATATATTCTCAGTAAACTTCTCCAACGTATTTTCCTTCACTAAATCTAACACTTCAATTTTATTTCTGGTCTTTCTATTCCATTTCAATCTACCCATTCACTATAACCACAATCCTCAATCTATCCCATTACTATTCAATATACCCGAAATGTCAAAGAGTGCATGTACAATTATTTTCATATGTGTAAAGATTTAAATTCACATGCATGTATGCTGACATTCTGCTGAGCATGGAATGCAAATTTTTCTAACTCTTACATTGCTATTCTCTCCATTATTGAAATCGAGATTCTAACCCTTAATCTGGGGATGGGATGTTACAATTCTCCACCCTTAATAAATTTCGTCCCTGAAATTCTCATTTGATTGATCAATAAGGTAGAGGTATTATTCCCTCATATGCTTCTCCATTTCCCATATACTTCACCACTCAAATACTCTCTTCCAAATGACCACAGCTGATGACTCAATAAGTCTTTCAATCACTTATCTAGTTATCACACTATCTTGACTATTTCATTGATATATTTCAGATTACTCACCAACTTTTTCTTCGTACGCTATCAATCTATCTCAATCTATCATACCATTATTTCTTAACCTATTCACATATCACATATTAAGAATCTAAAACCTCTTTCACCAGTAACACTAACTCATAATAGCTTAACTTATCCTTTCTCCAAGTTTGAGCACATCTTGCCAAGGTGGAGCAAAAACACTTCATCTCTCCTTTGATAATTCACTTCTCTTCAATGTTAATACGTTCAACTCCTATGTCCATTTCACTATATTCCATATGTCCAGTGTTGATCCACCCAATTCATCTATCTTTCTTGAATCACTTAACTCCTATTATAGATTCACTTCACTTATCACCAGTATCTTGAATCAATTATGGTCTTTGATCATTTTGAGGCACTCTTCCTTTCAATGTAAGGGTGAACAACCCCTTACAGTCATATAACACCTCATAGAGTAATTTAATGATGTTACTATGATCACAATTGTTATGTCTGTAGTCAATTGGAACTATACCTCAATCTCCAATTCCTATGAACTCCAAAATATAAGCTTTAAGCACGTCCACAATAGTTAGGACTATTGGTAATTCAAATATTCAACCACTTGTTTCTACATCCTTAACAGGTAAATACTATTTCAACGTATTCCTACTAAGATGTCTACCTTAGGTTGTTATTTAGGCATCTCTAACAATCTCTTTGCTCAATCATCTTTATTGGGTACACATACTTCTTATTTCAATCACCAAATATCATTCTTCCGATTTCACTCAAAAATTCAGACTCATTTTCAATTCTTTTATGGGATTCACAATTTTGAATCCTTAGCCTTTAGGCTTTATCACTTCTTTCAAGTGAAACTGATCCTAAACTTTAATGCAACTAATAACACTCCATTTTGTCCTGTATTCAACTTAACATTCTGTACTCTTCATTACACTAGATTTGGTAACTTCTATATCTAAATTTGTACTATTCCATTATAGAATTGTTTGTTCAATGTGTCAGATTACACCCTACCTTTACTAGTATAACACTCATTAGTACATTCCTTTCAAACTCAATACTTTTCTCAAACTTACATAATTTGTACATTTCAAAAATGATTCTGCACATTTACTATCTCCAAGACCTCAAAGCAATTGCTATTATAGCACTTCTAAACCATGTATCAAAATTAACTCAGAAGACTTTAATTGTCTCATGCATACCAAAAACCACTTTATACTATTACAACATATTGTATCTTAATCTTTGATGTGAAACTTTATTATATACTGCATAATCTTCAAATCCAAATGACATAATTAACATTAGCGTTAAAGTTCCTCAAAAACTATTTATACAATCATCACTCATATGGTTTACATGTTTTTCCTCTAGTATTCAATATATTCTCTTTATTTTTTGAACACACTCAAAATACCATCTATGATCATAGCCACTAACTGATATAATTTTTCTTGGATCACTTTAACCTTCAATATCATGTCGGGGGCATTGTTAACTCCAATAGATATAACTTAAGACTCTTTATGCCCATGATTTGTTTTCATAATTCTTTTAGTAACTAATTCCTCAGTGAAGTAGTATTATCACATGTTAATCCCAATTGCCCAATTAACTCCCTTTCTCAAATGATTTTCTCAGTTCATTCAATTTCTTGTGATTTCACATTGACTTACTCTAATGTCCGCTCATTCATACTAGCTTCTCCACACGTTTCAATTTATTTGATATCTCAATTT
>JANVCQ010000231.1:13110399-13125586 GCA_025531925.1 Erythroxylum plowmanianum
ATGAAATCCTTATCAATCAACTATTTTCCACAATTACTTATCAATCATTCTTAGTACCTCAAGAAGATCAATTTCAAACTTTCATAATATCTCAATACGATCAACTTATGCCATAACTTATGTCATTAGAACATCCCTTATAATAAGGCTCAGTAAGGCACTAAGTGAATTCATTTACTCTAATACCTTAGTATATACCATCCAAAATCATTACATCTTATCTAGAGATGTATTTATGTCAATTTACCAATCAGTAGCTTATGCTAAGGATACTTTAATCCTATTCAATTCTAGATAACTCTTCTCCTTTTGAGCCAGTCCTTGATCGTGGGGATTATGCCATAATCAGGTCCTTCTTCTTTTCCCCCAAATTCATCATATATCTAGAACATTATTAATAATCTCAATTCATTCCCAATTGATCACTATAAGCATTTTTACATCTTACTCTAACTCATCTTAGGCTTTGAACTATAGGAACTATGACCGACCAATATTCAATACATCATAGATTACTTCTTATATTATCTCCACACAGACAATATACATATGCTCCATATTCTCACCCGTCATGGTGACCCCATTATCAGATGTGCACTTACAATGGCAAATCAACTTAAACTTAACAACTTTTTTCATATATCGTTATCATCATCCCATCTTCCAGTCGTCATTTATTTCATCTTACACATATATATTCTCAATCAATTCATAATTATAGGTGCATAACCCATATGAAACTTAAATCTCCATTCCACAGATATATTCTTATACTAAATCATAAACTCTTATACCGATAATCACACAACAGTTCTAAGTCCAAGTTCAACCTTTCAGGGTCATAACAACTTGGCTTATACACTTTAATCTTTTCATTTCTACTTATATCCTTATTTTTCCTCAAATAATCCATGACAGTGTATTCACATTTATATCAACTTCAAGAACATATCACCAGAACGCAATATTGATTTCATTTCATTCTATCTGTACACTTTAGTCTCCTCATTTCTATTCATATTTTCATTTTCCTTAATCAATCTACGACAATATACCTATTCACACCTATATCACCTTCAAGGGTACATACCCTATTGTGGTGAACCTTTATTTATCATACAAAACCAGATACTATTTCTCATTTCCAAAATGTCCATAAACCTTTATTTTCTCACATTTTGTCAGATCATCATTTTTCTCAATGCTTCTAACAACTCATACTCTTAAGGAATGCTCATGCATGTGACTCATATTGGGATCAGTTGCCGCTGTCTGCTATGACGTGACTAAAATGCATGTAACTTGACACATATTTCTGAATGCCCATATAAGATAGTACTTCTGGGTTCTGATACCACCTATTGTAACACCCCACTCCCACAAGACCCGAATCCGATATCGATGGGTGATGTCCGAGTTTGTGCCCCGCAAAAGTGGCGTGCTAGAACACTCAATCATTCAGAAATCGGTATATTTATTTTGAAATCACAAACATAAAGTGCAGAAATCGATAACCAAATTGGGTCCACTTTATTTCATAAACATTTCCAATCATAGCAATACAATCATCAGAAAATTCAATAGCCATTTGAGCCCGTTACCAAAACAAAACACTTTAGTCATAATGTCTTTACATTACAACATAAATCATTTGTACAATAGTTTCAGAATATACAATTTTATACAAAAATAGGAAAACACAAATGCAGACACGAACTAATCTCGACCTCTATCCTTTACTTGTATACTGTAGGGATACTCCCGTTTGCCTAACGGGGTATTCTTCTGATCCTGAAAAATATTTGCAAATTTTGGGTAAGTTTTGCAAACTCAATGAGTGAACCATCATTAATAAGTTCACCGGATCATATACACATTTTGCAGTATTTCATAAGATCATACAGTTCATATTACTAAGCATAGCAAATAAATCACATCAATATAACACTCTTTCCAACTTTTCAAACCATTTAATGAAATTTAGTCTTATAATGTTATATGCATGAGACTCAAATTTATTCTTATTGTTGTGACCGAGTGCCTATACAAATACTAGCCTATAGGGATCAGTCAGAACAGAATCACGGAGCATAGCTCTACGTACAGAATCAGAAATCACGGAGCAAGGCTCTACGTGCAAGCGCTTCATACCGGTAACTCAAGTCACAATGCCTTTATCTGAACATGCATTTTATGAAATGCATCAAATACATATTTGTCATATATCACAATCATATATGATGCTCAACAAAGTTCACAATCATCGAACCTAAGTCCGACATTCAACTTTCGTTGAGAATCAATGTCATTCAAAAGTTCATATCAAACTAAAGCACTTCCAACACATGCCCATCCATTAAACTCCTCGAACTTCAAGTCTGGAATTCAGAAACAATTCATAAACCATTCAGTAACGTGGAAGTTTAATAATTCAAATCAATTCGAAGCAAATCAATCCTAGGAAATCATCTAGATTGAGTCACAGTACGCTCCAAAATAGCATTTGTTTCCAAATTCTGGGAGCGCCTGAATGCAGACGTTCTATCTTGTTTGAAGCTCCAAAATCTTCAACCATCACAAAGCCCTAACTTTCATGCAACTCACGTACCTCATCTTGAAGGTTGATAGGGAGGCTCGGTTTTTCTTGGAATAGAAGAAAGAAATATCAAAGTGGAAGTGAAGACAAACAGAGACAAGCAAGATTTAACTTTGGTGAATATTTGATGAAAAGCTCTGGGTTGGAGAAGCTTTAGAGAAAGAAATTTCGAGAAAAGATACAGACAAGGACAGCAACTTGTCTTTTAAGGCAATAAAAATCGTAACTTTAGCTAGGACACCTGTCCAATTCTTATCCACTTATCCACTTCCCTTAATTAAAACTCACTTAAGTATAATTTATACTTAAGTTTATGACTTAATGAAACCACTGAAATCACAAATCATAACCCTTTACTCACTTTCCGATTTTTCCTATAACACATCATTTCAGGTCAAATTTACATGTTCTTTTTGACCCTGACACTAAATTCATTTTGCAGCACTTTCTTCTAGAACAAGTTCCCCTATGTCTTATGTCTCTAGTTTACTCCAAATCAAAATCATCTCATTTGGTATTTTGCAGATCCATATACAATTACAATACCGAATTATGTTTTGTGAAACAATACTAGATCACTGTTCCAATCGATCCCCTCACTTTTGTTCTATCAACCTTTTTCAAATTGATTCTGAATTCTACCAATCTTTGTGGAGAGGTAGAAAAATGTCTTATGAATTCCATGGTTCAAGAATCATTTCATTTGGAGGTTGGAGAACAAAGTTATGACTGAAAGAATCATATAAGGTTTTGTCCTGAGATCATATTGAAACCGTCTTGGGATAATAGCCATAACTCTCTCTAAAAATGTCTAATTTGGGTTTTCTTTTGATGATTTGAAAGAAGACTTCAAGATCTACAACTTTCATGAAGACCTTAAAGACAAATTCTATAATCTGAAGGGTCAGAAATGGACCAGACGATAGCATCAGATGAATAGTATACAGAAGGAGAAGTTTCAGTCACATAAGCAAAAAACAGACGAAGTCAAAAAGCAGATGAAGCAAAAAGTAGACGAAGCAAAAAGCAGACGAATGTGGAAAGCAGACAAATGCAATAAGCAAATGAATCAATAAGCAGACGAATGCAGAAAGCAGATGAATGCAATAAGCAGATGAATGTCGAAAGCAGACGAATGCAATAAGCAAACAAATCAATAAGCAGACGAATGCAGTAAGCAAACGAAGCAAAAAACAAATGAAGCAAAAAGCAGATGAAGAAAAAAGTAAACGAAGCAAAAAGTAGACAAATGCGGAAAGCAAACGAATGCAATAAACAGACGAATGTGGAAAGCAGACGAATGAAGTCAACTTAAGACGAAGCAAAGTCAACTTAAGATGATGCAACGGTTAAGACAAAGTAAAAGACAGACGAAGCAAAAGTCTTAAGATGAATGATGTCATCACAGACGATATGACATGATCATAGACGAAGCATCTTTATAGACGATACAACTTTACAAACGATGCATCCTACAGATGATATGATGTCATTATAGACGATGTGACATCATTACAGACGATATGTCTTTACAGACGATACATCTTTACAGACGAATGCATCTTTACAGACGATGCATCCTTACACTCCTAAGCATTTCCCTTTCTAAGGACCATAACTTTCTGCTTCACTATCAAAAACTCCCATACTATATATTCTCAGTAAACTTCTCCAACGTATTTTCCTTCAATAAATCCAACACTTAAATTTTATTTCTAGTCTTTCTACACCATTTCAATCTACCAATTCACTATAACCACAATCCTCAATCTATCCTATTACTATTCAATATACCCGAAATGTCAAAGAGTGTATGTACAATTATTTTCATGTGTTCAAAGATTCAAATTCACATACATGTACACTAACATTCTGCTAAGCATATAATGCAAAATTTTCTAACTCTTGCATTGCTATTCTCTCCATTATTGAAATCAAGGTTCTAACTCTTAATCTGAGGACGGGATGTTACACCTGGTCCAGAATTAGAACGCAGATTGTGAACTCTATATCTCATTGCTCCTTCCTTGCCAAAAGCATGATCTGGCCAATTAGTGGGTCCAATCAAAACCTAAAATACACTATGTTAATATATATGCTATACATTTTATTATTTAGTTTTAAAATTTTTCAATAATTGGACCTCTAAGATAATGTTGATGGGTTCAAAATTTACGTCCAAATTGATTGAATTTAAATTGGGCATAACTAGCTTTTTGGGATTTTAGATAACAGTTCAGTCGTGATAGAATTCTATTTTTAAGTGAGATATGTGAAGAAGATCATGATATTTTTAAGTGGACTAAAATGAATTCATGGGATTTTAAAGATTGTTAGATATATAATCTATATATCTTCTTATGTTATTTTGGCGTAATTTTATAAGTTGGACTTATCATATATTTTTATTAATTGGAAAACCATAGCTAATTAATAATCCTTGTTTAACTTGAATTGAGTGTGATACATCACATGTGTGTGAAGTTTGTGTGTACGACTGGAAGTTTTGGTATAACTATGTATTGATGAAAGTGTGTGGATGACTTTTACTTAGTTGGAAAAGATTAACGTAATAATTTTATGCTATTGAAAAATCCATCGTTCTATTACGTTTTTATTAAGTGTCTAGAGTTACTCACGATTAGGTAGTTCTAGTGCAATGTGTGCGTATTTTCTGGCCAAGAGATTCACGACTTTGTAGTGATTTTGTGAGGTATTGCTTAAGCTGGACGTTAAGCTTTATGGAGTGGCTCTTGAGTGGACTGCTTTATATGTTGCGTGCAACTACTACTGTGGATTGCGTGTTATATGTGCAGTTGTGACTTGATTCTGAGTTCTGCGTGAATCAGCTCATTGTTATTGCGACGACTTCCAGATTTATTTCAGTGGAGCTAAACCTTTCGAAAATTTGTTCTTCTCTTTTACCTCAAGTGTATTATTATTTTGTTATTAATTGATTGATCACTCGAGTTGTTTGTTTAATTGTCTTCTATTAAAAGTTGTTTAGAAAAATCCTCTATTGAGGTTAGCATGAGATGATTGTACTATTAGATGTGAAATTTTTTCATGGGAAGTGAGGTTGAGAGATAGTATCAAGAGTTGAGTGGTGTTAGTTTAGTAAATCCTTGGATAAATCTATTGTACTTCGTTGAAAGTATTAAGCTGGGTAAGGGCCTCGCAGTCGTAGGCAAGGTGTGTCGAACTGCATTACTAAATTTTTGATGTTATTTGTCATTTTATTTTTTATTATTTTTTGTTTTTTATATTGGAGACAAACACGGTAAAATTAGAAAGTTTGTGAAACTACTACTCCCTATAGTTTATCACACTGATTACTCCAAGCTTTAATTAGTGGCAAATTGGATAAGGTATGTGCCTCAGATGTTATGAAAAACATAGAAAGAATGCAACACCATTTGAGAAAACAAATACTTGCTTAATCCAAGGTCTTTTAAAAGGAAAAATTTTCTATTGAAAAGCTGAATTTTTTGAAACAGGAAGCAAGATCCTTCTGTTGTAAGTTATGGGAAATTAACCTAGAATCTAGTTCAGTACAGGGGAAGCATCAGGGACTTGCACCTCCGGAAGGACAATAATGAAAACCCAGCACCATTGAGCAATCAATTTAGATTTATGTTTGTACCAGTGGTCTGGCTTCAAAACTTGCAGCGCACAGTAACCTTGCTAGACCAATTTGCCAACTTTTTGAGTTTTATGGTTAGGCCATTAAAAGTTAATTTACCGTGATTGGTTCGATCTAACTCTTAGATACGAAACCATCGTTTTAATATTTTAAAGAGTCTCAAAGAAAAAAAAACGTCTAATTATCTTTTCTTTTATTCTTTACATGAACTTGAATCAAAGGAAGCCGTTAAATTTTTAATTAAATAGTAATTTCCTATAATAAATGAATTTGTAGCAATATTGGCAAAAATCATATAGGTAAAATATCTCAAATATCTTTGATCATAAGTCATATAATTGTCACAATAAAGAATAATCATAATTTCAATTGCAGTAAATTATTATTTAATTTTAAATTTATTAATCAATTTAATAAAAAGCAAATAAGAGTCAATCTCCAAATAAAGTTATTTTGCTAAATTAGTTTATTTATTATAATACTTTTAAAAAGACAATTACATCCTAATAATTTCATTCATACGATAGGAATTTCATAACAAAATATAAAAATTATCATCACTCATATAATGTCCTCTTTAACTAAAACTTAACAAAACAGTCATATGACACATTTTTAAAAAAAATCATCCAACCAATATTGAAAAAGCTAATAAATTATTTTACAACTCAATAAAAGTCAACGTAGAATTCAAAATAGACATCATTAATCATAAAACATGAAATATGAATTTTCGTTACTTCAACATAAAAATTTACGATTTAATTTTAACAACACTTGAATTATTAATTCATCACTTACATGCTAACAAATTATGTTATTTCATACAAGTAATCTTAAAACTTAGAATAAAGAAAAAAACATGAAAACTAAAAAATTACATCTTTTATATTACTTCCAAACTCAATCCAATTTGGTTAGATAGTTTACAACTTAAGTAATTTATAGGACAAGTCAAATCATAGGTAAAACAAGTAGAGGTGACAATAGATTGACCCATGACTCTAAATTTAAGTATTTTTAATGAGCCAATTTATGGGTCAAATCAGGCCCGTACTAGTTTGAGACTTAATTTTTCTTAACAAAATAATAATATTTTGTTTGGAAGAATTAGGTCTCGGATAAGCCTAAACTTGAATAATTCTTGCCCGGACTCAATTAAAAGGAATGTTTGGCATGTTTGAATGTTTGATCTTGCTTTGCGAAGTAGTTGTTCAAATTAGAAGGCTTTCGCTTTCAAACCAATAATTCTACTGTATGGGTTTGGTCACCGTACCTTTTGAAACCCACAAGTTACATTGACCCAAGCTTTAGCTAAAATGATTTGATATTTATTAAACTGTGGTCCACTCTTATATTGATTTCTTAACAATCGCATAGTAATTAGCAGTGTTTTAAAATTCAGATTGAACATCAAACTGGAGGTTTTATTGGTTACCGATTTAACCGATTTGACCGGCTTAACCACCGGTCAAACCGGTGTGATGTTATAATTATGCAATAATTATATTTAATTATATATAATATTAATAATATTAAAAAAACAAAAATATACCAAATAATATAAAAATATTTAAAAAATAAAAAATAAAAAAATGTATTAAACTAGCGGTCTAACCGGACCGGTTCGACCGGTTAATTGACCGATTCCCACTGATTCAATTAAGAACTATTTTTAAAAATAAACCGGATCAAATAACCGATCAGTCACCAATCAAACCGACTGGTCCGGTCTAATTTTTAAAACAGTGGTAATCGGATACATCACCGTCTTGTCCAACACTTGATATCAATCCCATAACCATTTGTTGAATTCTACTAGTCATTATTGCGAATGTTATCTTATCTCATACTCTAAATGAGTTCCTTCATTCTCTAACTCAGACGTTGAAAGTTCAAACATTTTTACTAATAATATAGTATTTGCCACATGACTTAAAATTTTAAACACCTATATATATATATATATACATATATATATATATATATACATGGAAATAAATATAGAAGCCAATAGAAGAAAAAGTACATCAAGTTCACCCAACAAATCAATTATTAGATTGACAATCACACAATACCTTTTCGTAAAGCTCTCTTGACCAAAACATGGATGAGCCTGTACATGACAATTGGGCGTTGGACACAAGTCATCTTTTCTGGCTTGGATGATTGTCGTTTCCTGCGTTTTTCTCTTTGTGCTGTCTACTCAAAGCTGGCATTCAAATATTGAAGCATGTGCAGATGATGCAATAACAACTATGGTTGGAATTGAGTGGATAAAAGTATTTCTTTTTTCATTAGTATGTGTTAAATATTAAAAAAAATTAGTGATTCAACATTAATTAATATTAATAAATTCAACGCGTTTCTAATTTTAATTAACCACATTTAATAAATTGCAATCTCATGACTTTGGGTTCTCGATATCTTTTGTTTTAAGGTTGATTGGTTAAACATCTATGCTCTCGCTGGCTGGGTACCTTAACAACGCATTCAGTACATTCAGCAGGTGCTTTGTTTGGATTGTGGCTTTGAGTGTTCCAATCAAGATGAATGTTAGGAGAACTACCAATGGATAGAAAAGTCAAAATAGTTGTCAAATACAAACTTCAATCATGGTTAGTAAAGCTGCAACAATTTCAGCCTCAACGAGGACATACAATAAAAATTAAAAAGGCCCACTTTCACCAAAATAGTCAAAAAAGTCTCTCTAAAGTTTGGGAAGGACCATTTTATTCATAGTAAAGGTCAAAAAAGCCTTGCCCGCATCCATTAGGTTTTTGTCCTGACTTTGGAGCTGTCTTGTTTTGTTCTCATGTAAGATGAAAAATTGGCTCCTCATCCATTTCTTGTGCCCCGTTCAGGCCACAAAAGTAACATGGAAATCGACATACATGGTGGCGACTTAAATCCAAGTGCGACTCTTTCCAATAATGTTATGAGGTAGGCCTAATTTGGTTCAAACTCTTAGATTTTGGGTCGTAGTCAAGGAATCAAAAATAAAAAGAACAACTTGAATCGTTCATCAAATTAGTTGAATTGGGGAAAAAAATCCAACTCAAAGGCATACAAAGAGCTAATTTTTTTTAAGTTGTATTGATTTTTAGATGTTAAAGCAAAGTTCTTTACCATTCCAAATTCAAAACTTGTCACAATCTTAGGCCTCCAAACTTGAGAATAAGCATTGCAATGATGCCAATCGGATAACTTTCAAAGGAGATGCAAATGGGAGTTTATAGTAAAAGGAGATTGTAATGGGAAGCAATGTTATATTGTAAAATAATGCCTACGGTCAAGATTCCTTAACTAAACCTCTGCAACTATTCGTTAAAATTGTCATAAGAAAATTCCACCTTCTAATTAAAGCTTTGCTTATTCCATACATCAGAAAAGGTCAAACGCAACAAGTCGAAATTGGGGGTTTTTTAAAAAGGTTTGGAAGTCTTGGCTTAATTGATGGTAGGCAAACCGCAACGGCAAGCCTCTCCCTATAATCTATGCAATTGGTTGAACATATACATGGGACCAGCAAGTGTCGCTGCACGAAACAACCCTTTTCCTGTTGTCGTTTCGGTCGTGTTCCGTTTTCTACATTTGGAGTTTTGCCCATTCGTTTATTCTTATCTGCTAGAGCCGGTTAACAAGATACACGTTTAAGAAGAAAAGGACTGCGCCAAGCCAACAGGCTGTTTCTCGTACAACTACAATTACAACTACAAACCCGGAGTTCTGTCCACTATTAACTTCACGCTTTCTACATGAAACATCTAAAAGTTAAAGCTGGCTTCAGTTTCACTGAAACAAACTTGTGATTGACCAATATTTTTTTATCATCTTTCTGTCGTTTGATCCAAAGTTTGTTCACACACAGTGATTTCACATCATGTAAACAGTAGTTTTTTAACTGATACCAGAGGCCTAGTTGGGAAACTACCCTGAATTGCACGTCCTCTTCTACTTTTGGGAACATCTTGGTTTCAGCGTTGTAGCGATGTTCGAGTGCTTCTTGTGATTTGGGATATGGTATGATGCAGGGCTTTGATTGGGGATTTTGATTCTGGGGTGTGTGAGAAGCTGGAGGGGCTTAGGTAAGGAATATATTGGTTGGAGTGGGGCTTAAGTTTACGGTTGGAGATGAACAGGAAAAGTGCTTCAGATGTGGTCACCGGGAAGGTGGTGGTGATTGCCGTGAAGGCATCAACTGAGATACGAAAAAATGCTTTAGTGTGGGCTTTGACTCATGTGATTCTGCCAGGGGACTTCATTAAATTGCTTGTGGTCGTCCCTTCACGGGCCTCAGGTAAAAGTCAGCACCTTTTATCACACCAAAGTTTCATTTTCCTGTTAAAATCTGATGGCTTGATTTTAGGGAACCGTTTTACTTCCTTTTTTGTTCTTGAATTCTCTGTTGAAATCAAACTGTTTACAAGTTGGGGATAACAAAATGAAGATTTTTGTTGAGTGGCCACTTTCTTTATGGAAACATGATTACTCTTGTGACTACAATTTAATGATTAGTTGTAAGATTGGGGCTTTATTCCCTGTTTGCCTAGTTTTAAATGGATATAATACATGTTTAAAATCCTAGAAACTCCTGCAAAATGTTTTGTTTTAACTTTTAACATGAGAAAGAGCGGAAAGTGGATGCTTGTTCAAGTATAATCTATAATTTCTGTTATGAGTTCGTTATTCTCTCACTTCTAGTGTCTTGCATTACTATCATATTGGAATGTGAAGTTTATGCTCTGTCCTTTATCGTGCAAATTTAGACCAAGATCAAGAAGGTCGATGTTGAGGCTAATGTGAATATTTTATTCTTCAGTTAAAAAGACGTGGGGTTTCTCAAGATTTGCCACTGACTGCACCACTGGTCACCGGAAATCTCTGCCAGGCAACAGGTCAGATCAAAGGGATGCCATTTCTGACATGTTTTCCCAAATGATGGCTCAGCTACGTAATATGTATGATACCGACAAGGTTGGCCCATTAATTTGTGTTTAAGTATTCTTTCTTGCTCCTTACAAGCACTCTTTGTTCTCAATCTAACTTTTTCTTTTAACATTCCCAGGTTAAAATCACGGTACAACTTGTTTCTGGCAGTGGAGTGGTGGCTGCTGAAGCCAAGAGTATTCAGTCAAACTGGGTTATATTGGATAAGTAATACAAACATGTAAAACTTTGTTCTTGTTTCACATATCATAGACATGCTTTTTTTCTAGTTTAGGGCTTGCAATTCCAATTGTCAGAGGTACCGAGTCAGGAATTACGAGAATGATTTCAGAACAACTGCTATAACCCTGCTCTTTTTGCACGTTTAAGCACTTTCTAAAACAAAATTCTACTTCCCCATCCTTCTTTCTCTTGAACTATTGCTCGTCCTATTGTTTGACAGACATCTAAAGCACGAGAAGAAAAACTGCATGGACGAGCTGGATTGCAATGTTGTGATGATAAAGCGACATGGACCAAAAGTTCTCCGTCTTAATTTGATTGGATCATCAAGGATGGAATCTGAATTGGCTATGGCACTACGATTTAATAGAGATGCGTTTTCCATCGACTGTGAGAGTAAGTATGAAAAATTAGATACTTTGAGGGGGCCATATGTGACTCCTGCAAGCAGTCCAGAGCGTGAATCGTCACTCACTGCAACAGAAGCTGGAACCTCGTCATTGTCAAGCTCAGATCCAGGGACTTCACCATACGTTCCTTTTGGAACTCGTGGAAATCATAAGAAAGGTCGCCCATTTACAGTTGAAGAAAGTCAATTTTTATATGCATCTGAATCTGAGATAGATGGTGAACAGCCATCTCCTGCATTTACAAAATTATATTTCCAGCCATGGATGGATGATTTTCTGAGTTCTAGTGGTGATTTTTCCAAACATTTGAGGGAGGATTCTGAAAGAGACCATGGTACAGCTTTCTGTTCCACTTATAAGAGCATTCTAGATAATTTATTAAGACTTGATCAAGAACCTGATATTGGAGCTCTGAGCTACAAGTTTGATATAAAATTTAGCAGAAGTGTGAGAGAAGCAATTTCCTTGTCTGCGCATGCTCCTCCTGATCCCCCTCCATTATGTTCACTATGTCGACACAAGGCTCCTCTGCTTGGAAATCCCCCAAAGTGGTTTACTTACACTGAACTTGAAATTGCAACAGATGGATTTTCACAAGAAAATTTTTTGGCTGAAGGTGGATTTGGTTCAGTTTACCGAGGTGTCTTACAGGATGGCCAAGTGGTTGCTGTCAAGCAACATAAATTGGCTAGTTCTCAGGGCGATCTGGAGTTCTGCTCAGAAGTTGAGGTTTTGAGTTGTGCACAGCATCGTAATGTTGTGATGTTGATCGGATTCTGCATTGAGGACGGACGAAGATTACTGGTTTATGAATATATCTGCAATGGCTCTTTGGATTCCCATCTTTTCGGTAAAATCTGCTGGGGGATACATGCCCTAAATCACAAATTGGTTATTTTATGATCGAGTAATGTTATTTCATTCAAAATTTAAGTTTATTGTGCACATGGAACTTTGTAAATTTCACCAATGCAATTCATCTAGAGTGCACATTCAAAAGAAGAAAATCTCTGCTATCATGTTTATACTTTACTTCTGGCAAAGCTCACACAGAGCTGAGCGTAAAGGCTAAGTATTGTGGCTAAGACAATGAATTTCATAGTTTGATACATGCAGGACATGGTCGAGATCCATTGGAATGGTCTGCACGACAAAAAATTGCAGTTGGAGCAGCTAGAGGTTTGAGATACCTTCATGAAGAATGCAGAGTTGGTTGTATTGTCCACCGTGATATGAGGCCAAACAACATCCTTATCACGCATGATTTTGAGCCATTAGTATGCCATGCTCTTCCTTTTACTATATATGATCTCATCACAAGATGCATTTTTCTTTGATTTGCACTTTTATACTTGAAAATTTCCATGATCTATTTCCAGTTTTAGATTCATTTGCTGTAACAGATTTGATAACTCACAACTGTATTATCTCTCTAGGTGGGAGATTTTGGGTTGGCAAGGTGGCAGCCAGATGGAGACATTGCGGTTGACACAAGAATCATTGGAACATTTGGGTAAAAACCATTCCATTATGCTTTCTACTTACTGTCTCATCTTCAAACAAATTTACGTTGGAACTGATAAACATGAATAAAAATGTATAGGTATCTGGCTCCAGAGTATGCTCAAAGTGGCCAAGTGACAGAGAAAGCTGATATATATTCGTTTGGCATAGTATTGGTGGAGCTTGTAACAGGAAGAAAGGCTATTGACATAAATAGGCCCAAAGGCCAACATTGCCTGAGTGAGTGGGTATGTATCAGTTAGAGAATCATTGTTTAATATGTTCCTATATAATCCATTGTTTGAAAAATTATAGCTTAAGGGTTAGAAGGCTTTTGTTTGGCTTATTTAGTGTCTCTGTCCTTTTGCTTTTGTTGTCAATTATGGTACAGGCACGCCCACTGCTTAAAAGGTTCGCCATTCATGAGCTGGTTGACCCACGATTAAGTAGCTTCTATTCAGAGAAAGAGGTTTACAATATGGTGCAATGCGCTTCATTGTGCATCCAGAGGGATCCTCACTTGAGGCCACGCATTTCTCAGGTAAAGAACATAATGTTTCTATTATAAAGTTTCTAACTTGTCAATTCTACTAGGCATTGAAGCGGAGGAGCAGCTATTCTTAGGATGAGATTCTGCTGACTCCTCTCGCTGTGCCTCTCGTATTCATTTGTGATAAATCCTCTTCATTGTTTATTCTGGGACATGAACTGCTTAATTTTTAGCGTGGAATACCAGGCACAGCCTCAACAATTGTTCCGAGATGTAGATTAGTAGGTTGGGTAATGTAGTTCTGCCCTTTCTGCTTGATGAACAGTTGAAAGCCACTGGAACTTCATAGTCCGTATACTGCTCGCCTATGCATTACCTGTACCAACCTTTCCCAAAATGTTAAGCTGTATGATTCAGTTTCATGAAGTTAGCATCCTAGTTGGACCATTTTTCTCCAGGGAAGATGGAAAGTGCTGTCCTTTTCTTTCTGAAATTTTTACAATTCCCCACAATAACATAAATATGGATCCTAGTCTACCTCCCTCGTCAACTTGGGATTATTTTTTGCTGCTCATACTACACTAGAATATAACTTTTTTCAATAAACATGACTAGTTTTCTGTTGTTAAGGTGCTGCGGATGTTGGAAGGTGACATCGTCATCAGTTCCACCAATAACAAGTAAACAGTGCTAGTGAACAACTGGAAGAGGCAGCTACGGTTAAAAAGGCATTGCTCGAATGCAGGAAGGAAGATTTGGCAGAGTACAGATGGAAGTTTTTAGAAAATGTTGCAACTGCAGAAAAAGAACCAATTGTTGAAAACAATTCTTTATGTGCCATTGTATGTTGGCTAGCTAGGGATTCAGATACGGTAGCTTCAGGTTTTGGTTTCTTAGGAGTCATGAGTCTACATAATCAGAGCCTTTTACACTTTTGTATATAAAAAAATTTGCTGGGATCACTGGAATATACAGCAGTACCTAAGAAGGATATGATTTTTTTTTGTTCCAATTCCATCTTGTCTCTTTTTTCTTCACTTTTTGGAATGTGTATATATATAGATATTCTTTGTAGACGCTAAGTCAGAGGATTGCAAACATCGGAGAGAATCCAATGTTTAAGAGTTGGTAAAAACTCTATCAGTATTTAAGGAACAGTAACAAAAAATGTCATTTGTTATTACATTCCGATTGTGACAAAATCTATCAAAAATTTTCATAAATGTGGATTAATCTATAAAATAGAACATGTCACTTAGATGAAATATATACCCTCCATAGGCTTGAACGATACATTTGATGTGACACATGAAGTCCCTATTCCTTGGAATTCGCCGGTCGTCTTTGTGTCCTCTCTTGTCTCTTGACCTTCG
>JANVCQ010000231.1:13151375-13162572 GCA_025531925.1 Erythroxylum plowmanianum
TCTTTAGGTTTATACGTCTTTATCCCTCACTCAACTGATGGGTCTTCCAATATTCAAGCTCTGGAAGGGGTGATATTGTCTATGTCAATAGAAGAAAACCAACCACAAAATAGTCAAATGTCCTGAGTACTGGTCTTGTTGAGAATGTCTTTTCTTTGCGGAAGTGATCGTATGTTCTGTTAATTCTAACCCTCAAAATGTAGCTTGTACCTCCAATGATGAGACAAGACAAAAGATGCAAGTGACCTACAAGGAACATGAACCCAAATACATACAGTTTCAGACGTACGAAGACAAAAATTAACAGCTAGAACTAGAAACAATGCATCCCTCTAGTAATTGATACCTTTCGAGGGGCTGGTCTGATTATTCAATAGTGGATGTAAATAATAATGAGCCAAACAGCAAAACTAGCACTACACAGTCAATGGATATGTAAAAACGATCTAAGAAGCTCAACCGCTTGACGACGACTAATTTACCATGAACATCTGAAATCCTTAGTATCTATAACTTATATAAGAAACTCGTCCTAATTTCTTTTTAACTCATTACCTTTCCTAATTTGATCATGACTTTCAACCTTGGTGGAGAAACTAAACACTTTTATAATGCATGCAAGTCCTGAACATTAAATACTTAGGTATTAGTTGCCTATGTAGGTATTCATTCAGAATACGATCACAGTTTAGTATCTTTCTTCTCCACTAGGTTACAATCTTAACGAAGAATATATTCTGTTGTTGCATTAAGCTAGCCAAATCGTTGATTTATCATACTATCAAGTAATAAAAATAAACCATCACGTGGATGACTGCTATACCAAGTGACTTCCATGAGCTGTTGTTTTTTTTTTTTTTGAAAGTTAAAGAATTGTAATCAAGAAAAAAGATCTTTACAAGAACAAATTAAGACAAGTCATACATCTAAACGACAGCGTTTTGGCAACTCTGAAGATCTTTCATACCCTTGCCACAAGGCAATGGAATATTCAGTTTAGAGAAGGAATAATTAAGTATGGTGTTAGGAGGAGAACAGCAGAAGTTCAGAATGAAGAGAGAAGGATGGAGGTTAGAGAGATGATGGAGAACATCTCACTAACCCATGGCCATGGTTAATCAAAATGATTGTTGTATTATGTGTCCGTAGCTGTTGTTGTCAAACTAGAAGCAGACCAAATCATGCTTACGATTACAGCTAAGTAATGACGTTTCAACGTCAAAAGACAACTACAGGAAAAAGTAAGGATTCGACTCCTCTCACGTTTTCATCGTTGAACAAAGTTGTTTTCTTCTCTCCAAATCGCGTTTATTGATTTAAGGAAAACGACATGAAGCAAGACTGAATTGTTTGCTTTTGGCTTTATTAAAATGCAATGCCTTAAATATATGCAGTGAAGATTATTGAATGTTAAATTAGTTCTGAAACCTTTGCTTCTGTCGGTAGAGTGACTAAAGTATTTTCCCTCCCTGCATTTGCAAATTAGGTAAGAACTTATGTCCTAAGGAATTTGTGTTTATTACACTAAAGTAAAAAAAAAAAAATTATTTTCTTAGAAAGAGTGGTCTTACAAAATTTATCAATACCTCGACGAAGGAAGGAATTATGAAATATACATATTTGGAATAGGTTCCATCCCGGGCAAGTAGGAAAAGCATCATCTCAGACTCAGTAAAAAGGTCATCATAAGCCTCTTTTTGATAGTGGACCTGTTAGATCATATTAAGCTACAAGATAAGATACAGTTTTTGGCTTTTTCTGCAGTATCTCCTTATCCTAAAGAGATTCCATAGTACCCTCGTAGGAGGGAGTAAATTAAAAACATGAGGGCTTTCTAATGATTACTTGAATCGTTAAAAAAAGCTACAGCGGAAAACCGACTGGAGAACTGATGAAGCTTGACAGGTTTTATGGTACAAAATCAGTCTACCTACCAATACCACCATAAGATGGAGGGATATATGTATAATGGATTCTGGAGAATCGTTTCGCCTGCCAACGTCAGAGTAAATGAGTTGGAGCAAATATTGTGTATCAGAGTGTTCACTTCTCGACGAAAGCGATGTTTGATCTACCCAAGACATCCATCTTAAAAATGTCCTGACTCCTGCATAAAGCAAACCAAGCTGTGGATTAATTTATAACTTCTCAACCACCTGCCAAAATAATAAAACCTCTCCTTGGAACCACGAAGAGAAGTACAATTTAGCCGATGATTAAAGCAAGCTATTCTTATGGGAAAATCCTATCGATTAAAAATGCTAAGCACCAAATCGAAGCCGTAGGAGTTCATTACTAGAAATTAAAATTTCTTATTATTATTTAGTGATTGGTCCCATGTTTGGTTACGAAGATTAACCATTTCTGCCAGATATCCTACAAAAAGCAGATGTGCAGTGCGTATCGGATTACTACAGTTGTCATCTGCAGTTGCACTTGCAGTACTATTCAGCTAATAAACTCCCATGTCCCTCAGAGCTGTACAAAGACGTAGACATTCAAAACCCGGTAGGTCTCAAGCTTTGAGCCAAGATTCGAATGGGATCAAATCAGGCAGACCTGCCAATTTCGAAGCCCAAATATTTTTTATTAAAGCTAAACCTACCTGAAAATCCATTCAATTTAAATTTCAACACTGTGCTTTCTAGTCAAACCAGATCCAAAAATTAAAAGACACAACTGCTAAAAGAAAAAATTGTAAAAGTTATTGGCACTAAACTTATTTGCACCAAAAAATGAATATAAATTGGAAAATAAATATAAGAAAACCAACTATTTCGTTACGCTGCTATATACAGTAAATGAATTATACGTGAATAAAAAATTTCTGATCTGTTGATCGCTTCTAAGATCCTAAACAAGCAACGAGCATGCCCTCCTACGTAACTTTCTATACTCTACCTAAGGATAGAAAGTCATGAATGAAAAATACAAATCAACTTATATGTACCCAAATGAAAGAATGAGAGAGGAAAATCTCTTGACGGATTAAAATCAACATAATGGACATTATATCACAGCAAACGTCGCCATTTTGGAAATGGACCGCGTCCAAAACCATATGAGCACTGCCAAATGAACGAGACCTTCTGAGCTTCTGATTCCTATGTCTCTGTGGGCGCAAAGTCTTTGAATCGTCTGTGTTAGAGGTTCAAGAGCAAAGCAACAACCAACTGCTTTGCATGTCAAAATAATCTCACTTAGTCAACCTCCTTTGCAGTCTTAAGCACCTGTCCTCCATATTATAAGAAGGCGATCAGGTAAATTACTGATATTTGCAATTTTCTGATGCATGATTTTATTTAATATCATGAATCATGAGATCCTTGGACGATCAAAGCTATACGCTTAGCACTCTCTGCCCGAAAGCTATCTCCTTTAATCCAATCTGGAAGTAGAAGTCATTGTAAAACACCTCAAAAACTTGCTCCAGTCGGGATTGAGCAAAACATTCTAACAGTGCACCATTTTCCTACCGAGAAGCTAAGCTTATACAAGAATGCAGGAGGTTACCTCACTAGAGCTATCGGGGGGAAACCATCTCGAAAGCACCCCTAGATGCACGACTGCAGGAAGCAATTTGAAAAGCAATGGTGTAGTCACCTGTACAAAGAACTTAGTCAGCATCGTTCCTCAGCTAGATACGTTACAATCATCAATAGTACAAAATGTCAAGTAAAAGAATGCTTAAGTTCTCTTTAAAAGCATATTAAAATTTTTTTCTAAATTCATCTTTAATAAATAATTTAAAAAAAAAAAGAATTTTCGTTGAAATAGTCATTACAGTAAAGAAAAAAGAAAAGGTCGCATGAAACTACATGGAGTCCCGTCCATGTACTTGCAAACCTCTTCAACAACATAAACAAGAACCCAAGAACTCCATACATTGACTGCTGGTATAAAGTACAGTTTTCACATTCTCCAGAAAAATACAAGAAGATGCTTAAGAACATACCAAACTCAGAGCTGTGGTGCCAAGTAGCAGTCGATACAATTTGCCCTGCAACACCCACAGAACTTTCACTACATTTAGATTAAAGACGGTACATATGACTCTAACTATCAGACGTGAACATGTGTGAGCATAGTGCATATGACTCAACTACGATCGGCTTTTGGAGTTAAATGCTAGCAATTCTCCTTCTGGTCTCTCTGAATTTTGAAGCTCTACAGAAAGGAAACTTTCTTTTCTTTTAGGGTGAAATACAGAAAAGGAATTTCTATCACTTAATTATTCAAATTGAGAATCTGCGGTAAAGCAAAGATGACCATTTAACTCTAGAAGATGTGGTCTTACCCCCATAACCTAATTGTGGAGTTTATAGCTCCACAAATAATTTTTTTTCTTTTATCTATAAGTTAGAAAAGAAGAAATCATATTTTTAAAAGAAAAAACATTAAGTACCAACCTCAACAAGATGAACATTAGATGCACGACTTAGAAGAACAAAAGCGAATTCCCCTATTTGTGCCAGAGACATTCCAACCTTCACATACAAATACATTTGAGGATCTTCTATAAGAGGAACATTTAGAATTCAAAACAAAAATGTTGTTACATTCCAACAAATACTTACAAGAATGGAAGTTTTATTGCCGTATCCAAATCCCTTGACAACAGCTGCCACCACAGTAGTTTTTAAAATAATAACCAACAATACAGCTGCTAGTAAAATATCCACATGATTCCAGAGGAAGTGAATATGTATCAACATCCCAATGCTTGCTAGAAATAGAGCCGCAAAGAAATTACGAATTGGTTCAACCTGAAAATTAACCAATTCCAATGAGTGCATAAAAAAGGAGACTTTTCCTTTAAATAACAGAATTACAAGAAAATAAATAGAGTAGAAAAGGAAACACAAGCTTTAATGGAGAGATAAGAAAAGGAAATTTATAAACAATTGACTCGTTTTTGTCTCAACGACTTCTATCATTAAAGCTGAGAGATTCTATCACTATGATCTTCTGAATCAGAACAAACAAAAGCCTTAACTTGTTCAAGTGTATGTTGAGCAAGATCTGTTGTTGATATCATCACTCCCGCAGCAAAAGATCCCAGTTCAAGGCTAAGGCCCAGCTTATCACTACACTGAAAGGTCAAATCAATTTATAACATAACATGTATGGATCCAGTTCTCTCGAGTACAATTTGATTGGTGGGATGAGATTCATCTTTTATTCAATTTTGGTTTCTGCTCTTGAAAAACTACAAGCAAAACTAAGTAGCATACACAAACTGAATACCAAAGCAAATAAATCACATTAACAAAGACAAATTCAGGAACCAGGCTTACCCAAGCAACAAGCAAGCAGAATGCCACTGATGCCAACTGATAGAGTTCATTGTTCTGCATAAATACAACTTTTACTCAGAAACTTACCATCATAAAGCATATAGATGAAGCAAATGGACTAGGTTTACCTGTGACGATAACTTTATCATAAGTTTCAAAAACCTCGATAAACAAGTACGTGATACTATGGTCAGAATCGCCAAAAAGGCAACTAAAAGCACAATCCTGAAAAGCATGAGTATAACGTGTGAGTATGAAAATTAGGATATCATAACACAGTGAATATGATACATAGTGAATTAACTCAATTTCATGACAATATCCATCAATCATGCCATATGAATATGAGAATCCCTTGAAGATCCATCCTACCATTGCATAACCTTGAAGCATCCAGCAAAAACAGTTGATAATGCCAGCAAGCTGAAAGCTTAATTTTCACATTTTTAGCTGGGGATATTTATGTAATTATTTACATCTCAAACTCATATATATGAGTGATTAACAGGTGTAGAAAATAAGTGACTACAACCCTATTCTATTCAGATTTTTCCCTATTCTGAAATCTTCATGTTATCAGAGCCATACTGCTAACCATAGCCCATCCGCAGCCTATATCTTTGCATATTTCAGCCGAAACCCTATGGACATGTCTGGTGGAAAGAAGGAAGAATCTTTTTAATCTATGACTGAACATACCGCTTTTAATGACAATCCTTCCCTACAAATCAGTCCAGTTAAACTAGATGGAACAAATTATCTTGCTTGGTAGCAGTAATGATTGCTGTTTATCCAGGCTAGGCGATTGAAAGGCTATATCAATAATAGAAAAATAAAACCAGATGAAACTGATCTGGTATGCAGCTAATGGGACTCAGAAAACTCTCTCATCATATCATGGCTGATCAACTCAATGCTATCTTCTCCTAGATTTTGGGATGCAGCTGCCCAAACTTACTCCCTATCAGGTAATGACGCCCAAACATATAAGCTGCGGAAAAAGTTCATGAAGCCAAATGAGGTTAGATGACTTATCGCCCAAATATATAAGCTGTGGAAAAAAGTTCATGAAGCCAAACAAGGTGAGATGACTATTGCAGTATTTTTCTAAACTTAGTGGCTTGTGGCAAGAATTTGACTATTATCAGGGTTTTCAGGCATCCTGTACAACTGATGAAACAAAATTCCATAAATTAATTGTAAAGGAACATATGTATGACTCCCTAGCAGGATTGAATGATGTATTTGATAAGATTAGAATAAAAGTTTTTGGGTATGATCCTTTTCGCTCCTTGCGGCAAGCATATAGTTATGTGCAACAGGAAGCGAGTAGATCTAATGCTATGGTGCCAATTTTTTCTACTGAGTGATTAGCTATGATGGCCAACGCATCTACCATAAATACATCTAGAGGTGATTCCATGAAGGGGTAGAACAAGATAACAGAAAGTGTTGTTATTGTGGAAAATTGAGAGATACCAAGGACACATGCTGAAAACTTCATGGTCGAGGTCGTAAAAAGTTTGGGAGTACAAAACCTCAAGCCCACATGTCTTAAACTCTTGATACTGAGCTACCAAGAGAAACCAATCCTTATGGTGGAATTTCCAACGAAGAATTGAAAACTCTCAAACTTCTTATGGCCAAGCTTGAGTCTCCTTCCACCACAGCTACTGCTTCCACTCCTTCCTTTTATCCTGTACATTCTTGTTGAGTTGTATATAGCTGTATGGTGATAAAATAGGAAGTTATTTACTGTTATTGATTGTATTTCCAATTCTAAGGCTAGGTATCAAAAATTTATGCATGTATTTTCATCAAAGTATATACGATAATAAGAAGAGTTCTCTGAGTTTAACATGGTATCAGAGCCAGGGCTTTACGATTTTTCGATTCCTTTCCGATCAATTTCCGGCACAATTCAGACTTCATTAATCTAGTGTTAGATCAAAGATCTAACGTCACCAGCTTGTTCCTCTCTCACTCATAGGTGGAACACCAAAATCGCATTGTCGATCACTGCTCCAAGCATCGTCACACACCACTCATTGCTTCGATGTTTGATTTTCCGATCTCCCTCTCCGATGCGCGTCTCATCTCAGTGCCACCACTCATTTGATCAAACAACGCCAACCAGTAGTTGCCTGTAGCCCTCAACAGATTTCGTCGTCGGAAAAAGTCACCAAAAGTTGTCAAGAAGCCGCCCTCTTACCGATCTCTATGTCTGGCGAGTGTGACTTGTCACCATCGGCGCCAACAAACTCAGCATCCAACGGTGAGCTGATCCCCTTGAGTTTCCCTTCTGTTCGGCGTCAAGTCACTGGAAAATTAGCCCAACAGTCACCAAAAAAATTTTTCCAGAAGTTTTTCCGTTCATGGCTCCTATTAAATTCAAGTCTCAATCAGGTGCTCTTCCCTTTATTTATCTTCCCTCAATTACGACAAAGAAACTAGTAGGAAATTCTAACTATACCTCATGGGCTGCCTATGAGTCAAGGCCTAGCCAATCACTTAACTACTAGGGTTGAGGATAATCAAACAAATAAATCCACTTGGGCTCAAATTGATGCATTATTATGTAGTATGTTATGGCAAACAATTGATCCTCAACTCCAACCTATCTATAAGGCGTACAAAACTTGTGTTGAGATATGGAGTTAAGCAAAATTACTTTATACTAACAACATTCAGAGATTGTATTATGTAGTATCAAACCTGGTTAATCCCAAACAACAGGATATGAACATGTCTGAATTTCTTGGTAGAATGGCCTCCCTGAAAACATAATTCAACCTATTACTACCTATTGGTAAATCTGTAGCAGAAGATCTTGCACAACAAGATATGTTTTTTTTATGGTTCTTACTCTTAATGCTATCAATCCTGAACTTACTTCAATACGAGATCAGATTTTGGCAAGTCCTATAGTACCTTCTCTTGATGAAGTATTTGCTCGCTTATAGTGTGTTTCGTCACCTAGTATGATAGGATCTCCCTCAATTAATTCTTCTACTTTGGCCTCTCAATCTTAGAGTGCTAATAGAGAGTAAGGGGATCGTGGTGGTCGACCTAAACATCATTATTGTCATCAATGGGGACATACTAAGGATAAATGTTATAAATTGCATGGTTGATCTCGAGCTGCTAATGTTGTTCATATTGATCGGTCTGAGTCCTCTACCCAGCCATCGTTGACTCTTACTGGTACTGATTATGGAGAGTATCTCAAGTATCAGACAGCTAAGCAGTCTTCCTCCTCTATTGCTTAGATAGCTCATTCGGGTAATTCCATAGCATGCCTCACTAAGTCTTTCCCGTACTTGATTCTAGTGCTTTTGATCATATTTCTGGTAACCCACGTTTACTCTCTTACTTTACTAACACTACATCTTTTCCACCTATTACTTTAGCTAATGGGACTCAAACAGTGGTTAAAGTTGTGGGTTTTGCTCAACCACTTCCATCCTTGCATTTAGAATATGTTCTTTATATTCTTAATTGCCCCTTTAATCTTGTATTCGTCAATAAACTTACACGTGAATATATAACACTGATATTCATGCATTGAAAAGTGATAATGCTCGCAAATATTTGTCTATTCCCTTCACTCAATTTATGTCTTCCCAATGAATTCTTCATCAGACCTCATATGCTTATACACCACAACAAAATGAGATTGCTAAACATAAGAATAGACATCTCATAGAAATTGCTCGTACCTTGCTTTCACACAATCATAATCACAATATTGGGTAGATATTATCTTAATTGCATGCTTCTTGATTAATCGCATGCCTTCATTCAGTCTACAAAATCAGGTACCCCATTCCATCTTATTTCCTGATCAACCATTATTCTCCCTTCTACCTCGAGTCTTTGGCTGCACATGTTTCGTTCATATCTTTTCCCCTATTCAAGATAAACTGTCAACTAAATCTACCAAATGTATTTTTCTAGGTTACTCACATCTTCAAAAAGGTTAAAAGTGTTATTCCCCATCAACATATTGATATTTTGTTTCTGTTGATGTTACATTTTTTGAATCTTCTCAATTCTACTCATCATCTCCAACAGATATCACATTTATCCTGATGATGTGACTCCTATAGAGGCTCCTATTTATTTAGTTCTTGCTCCAAATTCCTCACCTGCTACAGTTCTACCTCTTTAAGATTAGTTTCCCATTGCCATTTGCAAAGGTACATGTTCCATTCACAACCCTCATCCTATTTATAATTTTCTTAGTTATAATCGTTTATCAGCAACATATTTTGCTTTTGTATCCACCATCTCTTCTATCTCTGTTCCTTCTAATGTACATGAGGCCCTTAGTGATCTCGAGTGACATCAAGCAATGGTTGAAGAAATGACTACTTTACATAATAATGATACTTCAGAGTTAGTTCCATTGCCACCAGGTCATTCCACTGTTGGTTGTCGTTGGATATATACGGTCAAAGTTGGTCCAGATGGTCAAGTTGATCAACTAAAGACACGTTTGGTGACTAAAGGATATACACAGACTCATGGGTTGGATTATTATGAAACTTTTTCTCCTGTGGCCAAAATTCATCTGTTCGCTTGTTTTTTATCCATGGCTACCATTTGCCAATGGCCTCTCTATCAATTGGACATTAAAAATGTCTTTCTCCATGGTGAACTTCAGGAAGAGATTTATATGGAGCAACTACCTGGATTTGTTGCTCAGGAGAGTCTAACTTAGTGTGTAAGCTTCGTCGCTCTTTATATGGTTTGAAACAATCTCCTCGTGCCTGGTTTGGACAGTTTAGTCATGTTCAAGAGTTTGGTATGATTCAATGTGAGTCTAATCGTTCTGTCTTCTTGTAGAGAATCCCGTAATAAGAGATAGTCCCTTAATTAAGGGATTATCCTTATAGATTATCCTTAGTTGTAATATCTAGCTATATTAGGGATATTTCCAAATAAGGAGTCTTCCTAATTAGGAAGACTCCCATAACTATGTACCCTAGTTCTGTATAAATATACCAGTATCTGTACATCTACTTTTTATTTGAATAAAAGAAGTTTTTACATGGTATCAGAGCCTCACGATCTTCCACGAATTACAAGGCTGCAATGGTGGGATCTCAATCTTCATCACTCGAGACCACCAACAGCTCTACCCCTCTCTGGATCAGTAAATCAACCTGATTCAATTAACATACAACCAGAAAATTCCCTAATAATTCAATCCAGAAGCTGAATGGAAGAAACTACCTATAATGGTCCCAATCAGCCCGCCTAGTAATCACTGGAAAAGGGAAAATAGGGTACATAACAAGAGCAATCCAATCTCCAAGACCAGAACCCCCCAAATTCGACCAATGGAGCTTGGAGAATGCCACGGTTATAGCCTGGCTTATCAACTCCATGGAACCAAGGGTTGGACGACCCTTTATTTTTCTCCCAACAGCCAAAGATGTATGGGAAGCATTCAAAGAAACATATTCAGACCTGGAAAACTATGCTCAACTGTTTGAACTCAACTAAAAGATGTGGAAGATGCAGCAAGGTGAGCAAGATGGGACTGCATATTATAATGAGATGACTATAATATGGCAGGAGTTGGATTTATTTGAGGAAACACAGTGGAAAGATCCAGAAGATGCAGCCCAATATAGAGAGAAAGTTAACAGGGGAAGAGTGTTTGTTTTTCTGGCTGGTTTGAAGGAAGAATTGGACCAAGTTAGGGGACAGATTTTGGGAAGAAGGTCACTACCTTCAATCCGAGAAGTCTTCTCTGAAGTTAGAAGAGAGGAAGCTTGGAAAAGTGTCATGTTGGGAAAAAATGGAACTATAGAATTCCAGAATGAAGGTTCAGCCTTGGTCTCAAAGAACAGTGACAATGAGGGTGAAAAAGGTAAAAACAAGCAGAAAAC
>JANVCQ010000231.1:13200736-13221125 GCA_025531925.1 Erythroxylum plowmanianum
TGATTAATGTCAAATATCAAAAACATCATATTTTCACGCATTTTCACTTTTCTGCACTTTCTTCACTTTCATTTTTTTTCTGCATTTTCATTCACTACCTATTCTTCATTTTCTTCTCAACTTTCAGTTCAATCATTCATTACTTATATCTAGACATCATCTTACACCTATTTCTTATCTCTAAACTCATTAGAGTTCATTTCTAAAAATATCCAAAATATTCAATAGAGCATACCTCAACTTTGCTCCAGAAATTTTTTGCACTAATTTATGCATGGTTTCACTAACCTTTTAACTCAAAAAGTCATTTTTATACTATCTTATAACATAATGATCATTAAATATGCAAAATAACACATCTAAATTTTCATCCTATATTCACAGTGAACATGAAAAATGTCTATTTTCTCATGAATATGAAATATTAATAAATCACCATTTTTGTTTCATAAACCTACAACTCTAAAAGATTAATAAGACACTTACTTGTTTAAACTCCAACTCTTTTAAAAATCACTTGAACCCCAACTTTCAAATATCATCCAATCATTATCTTGCCAAAGGTTGTAGGGTTAGGTATTTTAGTGACAGTGAAGAAGAGAGCAAAATGAGATAGCAAGGGAAAAGTAAGAGCAAGACTTGTGTGGTAAGGATGAGACAATTTCTGAAAGAATCAAGCCTCCAGAAACTTAGGAGAGTCACGAAGAAGCAAGATCAAAATAATTAAAATGGTCTTTCAAAATAAAAGACGTGTGGCTTGATAAGTGACACTTGTCACTTGTTCAATTCTCATAAGTTTAAACTGGGTTCTTTTATTTAACCAGTCCAATTGTCTTTAAATTTTTAATATCATTTTCTCAAAATTTGTAAAGTCATCTATAAAATTTCTCTAATATCATTTGACTCTTATTTCTATTTCCATTTATAGTTGACTTGCCACTTGGCATTTTTCTTTGTCCAAAAATACTCATAATTTTTGGAAATTTTTCTAAAATTCACCAAAAATTCTAAATCACTAAATACACTCTCCAAATCAATTTTCAACATATAAAAATCACAATTCTCAATATAATCACATTTATAGACAATTATACCTGGAATGTTAATGAGTGCATGTTCAATCATTTTAAATGTGTGCAGAATATCCAAATTTACGTGCGTTTATGCTAACAATATGCATGAGTATAAAAATGCATTTTTCTTAATCTCTCATTGATCTCACATGTACCATACTTTTGGGTTCTAACTCTTAATACGAGGATGAGATGTTATAGTTTACCATGTCTACAAGAAGGTTAATAGGTGAATAGTTTTCCTCTTTAGTAGAAGTATATAGAGAAATATTGCTTATAAAGATCAATAATTTATATTTTCAATTATTGAATAGATGATATTCCAAGAACAATCCTTATTAGATATAAAAAAGATAACAACTTAATTTTGTAAATTAGATTTATAAAGAGATATAAAAGTTATTTACTTATTTCAAGTCCAAGTAGATAGATAATGTACTAAAGGCATTTAGTGTTTGAGATATCTGATACTTATGAAGTATTAAATATATCCACTATTTTATATGGGAGTTAATATTTCAGTTCAAGTTCATATGGATATTAAATTTAGAAGTAAATCCCAATTAAGGCATATTTATAATATTAATTTGAGTTTAGAAAGGTTCAAATGTAGCACTAATTGGTAACCAAAGTATAATACTTTTTTATTGAGTGAAAAATAATTATTTGGATCAAGAAGTTCTTTAATAAACTTGGTATGGTTCCTTACATTGTTTAGATAATAATGTGCTATAGAAAATAAAACCATTGGGTATATCAAAAGCACTAAGGTTTCATCAAAGATTTAGGTGCATCATTTAGGTAGTTTCTCCTAATTATGATGATATTTGAGACGAAAGTTGTAAGATTCAAATAAGTACTCATTATAAAGGATCATGTAGAATTCTCTCATTAGATCATTGTCCTAATAGTATCACGATTGATTTAGTATAAGTGGGATATTATTTGTTTATGTCCTATTCTATTGATTATAGTTTAGTGAAATAAATAAATGTATATGATAAAGTCCACAGGATAAATGTACATTGCAAATAAAATTATAATGATATTATAATTATGATATTCATATTGTATTTATGCATTATCTCTAAATTGTGGCCAGTTTTATATTAGTAGTATGAGTGTCTCAAGTAGAAGAAAAAGACAACTAGATTTGGTTTCATGTCTACTTACTATATCTTAAGGATCTAGATTTTGAATATAAAACTGGCCACAAGCGACAATATTTTAGCGGAATCACACGTAAATTGGAGGACCCAAGTTGGCTCAAAATGCAAGCAAGAAGATTTTGGCGAGAGTAGTTAAAGTTGTTTACATAGATGTCAATGTAATCTAAATCAAGAGCGTCAAGAAGGGAATAAAAGGGATATGGGGCAAGTAAAACGGTACCCTGAACAATCTTCCTGCTTATATTTGTGAAAAAATGGATATATTTTATTTCGAATATATTGATTAAATTGGACTCCAACCATGTAATCATAAATTTCAAGTTTACTAGATGGAGTTGTATGGAGAGTACAAAAATAGAAGTAGAAATTTTCTTTAATGGTTTCTGTATCTAGAAGTACATTGAAATTTATAATTGAAATTTATAATGAGTGTCTTTCACCGTAGTTTGAGTTTGGAAGTCTCTTTCAGATCACGGTTATTGGTGATGTGGTGGTACAAACTAATACAACGATTAGCATATAACATGATAATTTATAATAGGAAGAGATTAGTTATTAAATGGAACATAAAATTCAGATCGCCATTGTTAGGTTCTACATCGTTTCTATCGAGTTGGATAGGATTTTTCTTAATTTTTGATCCACTGTGATGAATTATTGTTATTATGCAAGACAGCTTCAAACAGCAAAAATCCTTAGACCTAGACAGTAACTCTCTAACTCACCATGTTATATATGATTATGCTATTTAATTAAAAATATTTAATCTGAGTTTGTAGTGGTATCTCAACGTCAAAGGTTGCCTTGAAGGGTTCAAGAAAGAGAGAAGCTCTCCCCTCATCTTTCAAGTTGAGTGATGAAGTTTTTCAATTACACTCATCCTCCAATACCTCCAAAAAAGCATGAGAAAAGCTCTAAGTATCATGTAAAGAATAGGAGAAAGTAAAAACAGGTATAGCCTCAATCTTTAAGAAGTGATTTTAAAGATTTACATATAAAAGAGAATGAAATTATAAATGTATCTTGCAAGAGATATAGTCATAATAAAATGATAAAAATTGGGGAAGCCATTACTAACATATGAGTGATTGAGAAAGTTCCTCATTCTTTATTTCTAAATTTAAAAATATTGTACTAACCATTAAAGAAACAAAAGATTTGAAATCTATAACTATTGAACAACTCAAAGTATCACTTGAAGCATATGAAGAAAGACAAAAGAGGAAGTAAAAGTTCTTGGAGTATGTTCTTCAAACTAAGAACACTTTGAATAAGAAGGAAAGAAACTTTAGCATTTAAAGAGGCTAAAAGTAAGAGATCGTGATGAAGGACGTAGAAGTCAAAGATGATGAGGCCTTAAACCATCTAAAGATTGAGGAAGAGAACAAAGTAATCTATCCAACAATGGATATGGAAGTATGTCAAGAAATGATGGAGGCTAAAGGCATGAAAAATCTCAAGTTAAATGTTTTAACTGTTACAAATTTGGCCACCACTTCGCTTCGTAACATAGAAATACTCCTAAAAATGTTAAAGAAAAAGCATATTATATTGAGGAGGAGAAGTAAGAAGACTCCATTTTATTGTTGTCTTACAAAGGAGAGAAAGGCATAGAAAAAAGCACTTTGTGATTAGACACTGGCTTTAGTAACCATATGTGTGGGAGAAAAGATATGATGATAGATATTAATAAGTCTATAAATGGAAAAATTACATTTGGAGAGACTTATTAAAGGCAAAGGCAACATCTTAATCTATTTGAAAGATGGAAGGCGATAGTTTATTTCAAATGTATGTTATGTTAGTATGAACAATAATATACTATGCTTACGTCAACTCTTAGAGAAGGCTATGATATTCACCTTAAATATCTTTAATAAGAGATTAATGAAATAAATTGATAATCAAGGTGCCAATGACAAGAAGAAGAATGTTCTTAATTAACATCCTAAATGATATGGAAAAATGTCTTCAACGTTGTATTAAAGACCCTTCTTAGCTTTAGGACCTAAGACTTAAGCATCTAATTTTAGAGGATTGAAATTATTAAGTAAGAAAAAATGGTGAAAGGATTGCTTTCCTTCAATCATTTGGATTAATTATGTGACGGATTTTTACTTAGAAAGCATTCAAAAAAAGCTTTCCAAAGAAGTCTACTAAAAGAATCAAAAAGCTATTACAACTTGTACACAATGATTTATATGGTCCAACTTGTACACAATGATATATGCGGTCCAATTTCACCTTACTCCTTTACCAAGAATGTATACGTCCTTCTCTTCATTGTTTGTTTTCAAAAAATACATGGGTATATTTCTTAAAGGAGAATTAAAGGTATTTGTTACCTTTACAAAGTTCAAATTACTTATTGAGAAAGAAGTTGATAAGAAAATAGGCTTTTAAGATCCAATAGACGAAGAAAATTCACATAGAGAGACTTTAACAAATTTTATAAATAGCATCAAATTCATCATCCTTTAAAGGTCTTAAGATTTTCCCATTAGAATGGAGGAGCAAAAAGGAAAAATAAAACTATTTTTGAAATGGCTTAAAGCATATTGAAAAGCAAAAAGATGCATAATAAGTTTTAGATTAAAATCGTAACATATACAATCTACTTACCCAACTACTCACCAATAAGTAGTATACAAGGAAGAATATCGCAAGAGGCATAAAGAGGAAATAAACTCGACATTGCACAGTTGAAAGTATTTCAGAGCATAACCCAAGTTCAAAACTTGATGATAAGAGTGAGAAGCTTGTGTTTGTTAGCTATTATCAAAGTTTAAGAGACTACAAGGTTTACAATCTAATCAATGGAAAATTAGTCATTAATACAGATGTAAGGTTTGATGAAGATGGACATAAAATTGGGAGGTCCAAGAAAACAATTATAAATTCCTGTTATGGTTGAAGACAAAGAAGAAGAGCATATAATTAGAGAAATCTAAGAGGCCACTACACCTCCCACATCACCAAGGGCATCAGCTCACATTAGCTCTCCACCATCATTCTTAAAAGAAATAAGGGAGAAGGAAAGAGATTTAAAAGACATAATTGAGGCAAAAGCTCATCAAAATGATTTGAATTTATTTTGTCTCCTTGCTAATTATGAAAAAATAGGTTTTAAAAAAGTGGCTTAAAACAAAGAAATGGAGAAATGCTACAAATGAGGATATTAGTGCTATCATAAAAAATAACACACAGGAGTTTACACACTTCCAAAAATGTAAAAGGCAATTGGAATAAAGTGGGTTTACAAGGTAAAGAAGAATGCTAAAGGAGAAGTAGAAAGATATAAAGTAAGGCTACTAGTAAAAGGTTAATAATGACTAAGTATTTGCATTCGTTACTCGTTTAACAACCCAAAATAAATGGAAGATTCATCAAATGGATGTAAAGTCAACCTTTTTGAATGACTTTCTTAATTAGGAAATCTATGTAGAACTAACATTGAGTTATATGGTAAAAGGGTACAAAGATCATGTACTAAAGTTGAAGAAAGCCTTATATAGCTTACAGCGAACAGTAAGGCATGATATAGTAGAATTAATAAATACTTCCAAAAAACAAACTTTACATAATGCACTGAACATGCCTTCTATATAAAGAGTAAGTATGGAGATAGTGTAATTGTTTGCTTACACGTAAATGATTTGATCTTCACAAGCAATAATCCAAGGTTTACTAAATAATTTTAAGGTATAATAATGAAGGAGTTCAAATAATTGACTATAGTCATATGTCTTACTATCTTAGTATTAAACTAAAACAGAAAGAAGAATACATATTCATTTTCGAATAAGGCCATGTAAAGGAAGTGTTAAAAAGTTCAAGATGGATGAATGCAAGCTTATTAAGACACTTCTTAAATATATAATCAAATTGCCCAAACATGAAGAAGGATAAAATATGGAGTTTACACTATTTAATAATCTTGTTGGGAGCTTACACTACTTGACATGTATAAGGTCTGAAAACTTCAATAGAGTTGGACTTATTAATTGCTATATGGAGTCACCGATGACCACATATTTAAAGATGACTAAAAGGATCCTCTGCTATATTAAAAGTATACTTGATTATGGCTTATTCTACTCACCATCTAATAAGTTCAAGATTATTGATTATTTTGATAGTGATGGGGTTGGAAATGTTGATGTTAGAAAAATCACCAATAGTTATACATTTTAGAGATAATAGTTTCATAAGTGTCAAACCTTTTGAGATTTTTTCACTTTAGTGCCAAACTTTTAAAATTTCCAATTAAGTTATTAACCTTTGAAAACATTTATAACATAATTTACAATATTTATTCTTTGAGTTTATCATTGATGTAGCTAATAGAACTAATTTTATTTAATATTTAGACATCCACATGGAAAATTTATAGACACATATACACCTACATGGTTGACCTATAACCCATAACCTATGAATCATAACCCATAACCCGTTAAATTATACGAAAATAACCCACACTTTTTAACTTTAATTTTGATCTTTTTCATTATAAACATTAGACCTACTATTGTCGTATGGAAGTCGTTGTCATTTAAAGCCATAACCATCATTTGGTAAAAGCAACTAGAAGTTGATGTCATTTGAAAACAAACCACTCACATTATTTGGAACACCTTCAAACTCTTAGTTGCTTCTTTATTCATTTGTGGGTTTCATTAGCTAGGAATTGATTTCATTCTTTGTTATGATCTTTTTTTAGTTTTGTTGTAATTGGATTCGTTAATGATATCTTAGTCTTATGCATTAACAATATCTGAATTAATCAGTTCTTGTAGAAATGTGGAAGCCATAACTCTCTAAAGTTGTATTTAAGAACCTAATTTTAGTAAAATTGTAACTGTGAATCTAACTTGATGTCATTGTAAAAATTCTACTTTGCAAAATATCTTGACTTCATTGTTGACCTTAACTAATTAATATCTTGTAGTTAGTGCATTTGGTGTTTCTTTCATGGAGAAAACTTCATACTATTTCTAGATACATGCTACTTTTTTTTAAGACATAAACCTAAATGTGAGTTTGTTTTCCAATTTTTCTATACTGAGAAATTATAACAGTGAATAAAACTTCTTATAAAATTTTAGTATGGTTTCAAAAACATTTTATTATAATCTTTGTATCAATTTTAAATAGTTGTTTAAGATTAGGAAAATATTTTAATTTTCAAAAGTTATGAAAATGGAGAAAAACTTGTAATAGTAACCAATCTCATAGTTTTCCTCACCATCTTGATAGATTACTTGGTGTAAGGATTAATACTAACTTTTAGGTTTTTCTTTTCTTCTTTTAATAAAATTTTAGTAATTGAAATTAAATTATACATATTTGGTTTTTTGCTAAATTTTATTTTCTATATTAAGTGAATTAAGGACCATTACTATGCTCTCTATCAACTACTTGTTATTTCGTAAGATTTCAATTCAGGTATGATGGCTCCTAGCAAATTCTATGGCATCTTCACCTAACACTACAACGATTTACTAGGATTTTAGTTTTTTCCCCTTATTGTAGCAAATTAAAATCTACAACAGTTTTAAGAGTTGTTGTGTAATGTGCTATTTTTTGTTTGCTTTTCTAGTAATAAATCAACTTATTACTTTGTAATATATATACAACTAATTATGCACTATTTGACTTTGACACCAGTTTTAGGTGATCATCATCTCAGCGGCCACTATGTTAACAAAACTATTTGCATTTGAGCTTTATGTTTATATCCCTTGTTAACGTGTTTTTACATAAATCAGTATTATTATTATTATTTAACTGTTATTACTTGGCACAAGTAATAATGGTTATCAATTACTTTTTTTAAAAGGCTTCTATATGTTCACTATTGTTATTAATATATAGAGCTAAATATGCAGAGAGCCATTTACTAAATGAATTGACTAAAAGCATGCTTGTTTTTCAAGTGTCTTTTGTAATAGATAAATCTCTTTAGAAGATTGTAACCATTATATCATTGTCCAATTAGCATGTAACTTTTTTCAAATAACTATTATACATTGTAACCATTACATCATTGTCTAATTAGCATGTGATTTTTTTCAAATAACTAGTATACTTATCGTTTTGAAACTTAAATTATAATGTCTTATGCCAAAAATAGATGGAAGGATTAGGAGATTTAATTGTAGTATTTGTCTTGTATTTAACGAAGTCTTGTCTTATACCTCAACAATAAAGTGTTTATCTTATATTAAATACCTTTATGCTTAATGTCATATTGATATTTGTATATAGGTAAACAAAGATAGATGGTTGTGATGGAAAATTAACTATGTTTTGGAAGTTTGTATATAGAGAACATGTTAAATATATGGGTGGAAATAAAGAAAGCTAGAGCATTGAAATCGATAGATTTTATCATTGGGACCTTGAGAGAATGCTTGGAGAAGATGTTAAAAGATTAAAAGCAAGTAATGTTATGTATAAAGTGCCAAGTGATAGTCTAAAAAAATGGGTTGATAGATGCGAGAAAGATTGATGCATGTGTGATACATATATGTAAGCTTATTGCAGGATATAAGGTTATAGAGATCTAAATTGATCATGGATCCAATTTTCCATATTTAGAACAAAATGTGGATGATGATATTGATGTTGAGAATAAAGTTGCAGATGTTGTTTTTATTGTTGAGCAAGAAGATGTAGATGCAAGTGACGATGAAGTTAATCGAACAAAGGAAAAAGAGGATGTATTTGTGGATGTAAGAAGTAGAGAGGAGTTTGATTCAAGTTTAGATAATAAAGAGTTGGAACTATCAAGAGATTTAACCCTTTCATTTAAAAGGGGATAATTGAAGAAAAAAATTGGGCGTAATGTCTACAACTTACAACAGATAAAGGGAAAGCAACTGAAGATGAAAATGACAATGATGGAATGATGTTTAGAATGAAAAAATGATAGATTACTTTTACTTAAATGAAACTTGTAGTTTTGAAGAAGGTAGTGGTTCAGATGTAGATAAGGGGGTTAAGACATAAATCAGAACTTCATAGATTCAAAGCTCATAAGAAAAAGAATGACATTGAGCTTGACATGTTGTTTGAGGATTCTAATCAATTCAACAAAGCACTTTATAAGCTTGCTGTTGATGAAATAAGGGGTTTAGATTTACAAGGAACATGAAGCAATTTGTGAGAGACAAGTTTATGAGTAAGTACTGAAATTGGTGCACTTTAGCTAGCTTGGTGAAATATTTAAATAATTTTTTAAGTAAATAAATTGAATGTTATACTTATTTTCAATTTAGGCATCATTTATATTGTGGACTAACTACTCATATATATATGTGTGTGTGTGTGTGTGTGTGTGTGTGTAGGTAAGAGTTTTGAGCAGAAGAACATATACAATCATGTTTTCTATAACAAAAGTATGAATTCAAAGTAACATGCTAAGAATTACTTCAATAATCTCCCGGGACTCAATGCATTGAAACTAATATAATTGAGGAAGTTTGTGAAGAAAGATATGAGAGTTGATGTTGGGTATAATGATTGTTATAAGGCTCAAAAGTTGGTGATAGAGGAAATGCAAGGAGCTGTTAGAGCATAATATAACAATTTGTGGGATTACAAGGAAGAACATTTAAGTTCAAATAATGGTAGTACAGTTGAATTGGTCGTTGAAAGGCTATTGCTTAGAGATAATTTGTAGCCATCATTTGATATAATGTATGTATGCATTAAATGTTGACAGGAATGGATGATTGCTTTATGAAAGGTATTGCAAAAGGTGAGATATTGGTAGCAGCAGGAGAAGATGGAAATGATCATATGTTACTTATGGCATGGGCTATGGTACATACTGAAACATTTGACGCTTAGAGATGGTTTTTAGAGTTATTACAAAAAGATTTAGATATAGAAGATAGAGGTGGATGGATAGTGATCTTAAATCAACAAAAGTTTCATTATAAACTTTATAATATAAAGTTGCTTGTATTAGTTATTTTCTAATTTTTTAAAATTGAGTGTTATATAAGATCTTATGGAGGCACTTAGTAGGCATATCCTAAAGGTTAAAGTAAGATTTTATGCAAGATGCATATTTAATAATTACAAAAAGAAGGGACTCAAATTGTAAAGACTATTATGGAAATGTTGTAAGTCATCTAATGAACCAAACTTGCTTTTTTATTTAAAAGAGTTAGAAGAGAGTCAAAAGAAGCTTACAGGGGTTTGTTAAAAATTACAAAAGAAAGATGGTCAAGAGCATATTTCAACATATCATTAGAGTGTGATACTTTGGATAATGATTATGAAGCATTTAATGGAAGTATTATTGAAGCTAGAACAAAGATCATTATCACAATCCTTGAGAAAATTAAAGTGTTTGTGATGAAGATTGGTTAAGAATAGAAACATGGAAACTAAATAGGTAGATGAGATTAGTCTAAGAATAAAAAAAACAATTAACAAGGAGTCCAATGTTGCTTGTGAACTTGAGAGTAATGATGCTGGTGGGTTTGAAGTAATGAAAAAAAGATTTAAACATATTGTGAACTTAAGATTAGGCCATTTAGTTGCAAAAGTTGGAATGTTTCAAGAATTCCAAATTCATATGCTATTGTTGCCATTGATTATAACAATAAACTGCCTGAAAAATATACATTATGTTGGTTTATGAAGGATAAGTATTTACAGGCTTGTCAATATATGATGGGACCATTTCAAGCAGAGAAATTTTGGTCTAAAACTGAACATAAGCCATAATTACCACCTCCATTTCTGAAAAAAATGCCAAAAAAATAGAAGAAAGGAGATCTGGGACAATTCTAACATAGGCAATAAATTATCAAAGAAGGGTATGAAAATAACTTACCAAACATGTCTCAAACAAGGACATAAAAAAAAGTCCATTGAAAGATTTATCACAACAAGTTTTAACTGATGGCCTTATCAGTTTGATTGTAAGTTAACATAATAATTTCAGCATTAATTGTTTATACGTTAATACTATATCTTAAACATTTTTATTTTCTTTACTATATGTAGACTACGTGTGATGCTGGAGCAAGTTCTACTATTGTGAAATCAAGTCAACCACCAATATCAAAACCAATTAAAAAGAGTGGCTAGTTTGTGGATATGGAATGTTATAGGGTGAGGCTCTTGAACCATTAGTGACAAAAAGAGTCATAACTCGTCACAGGTTACAAGTATTAATTTAGGTTTGTAAATTGATTTTGAAATTTTGGTCAATATTTGGATTATTTAGTGTTATTTTATTAGGGAACAACAAATGTAGGAATGAGGAGAACAAGATCAAAAACATCAGAGACTACATAATATGTCCTAACATTGACTATTGAATCAATTAGAATAAGGATTTTTGGTTGGTATAACAACTACTATCTTTATGATTTATGTAGCTACTATGATTATCATTTTTGTATAGCAGTTACTATCTTTATGATTTTTGTATAGCAATTATTACCTCTATGCTTAATCTTTGTTATACATCTATAGATAAATTCATTGTCTATTTTGGAAGCTATTTACTTGTTTGAAATCTTACAATGTTGAAGTGTTGTAAAAGTTTTGGTCTTTGAGAAAGAAATGGGCACTCACTTGTTTGAAATCTTACAATATTAAAGTGAGGCAAACATTTCATTCTTTGAGTAAATTGGTAGGCATTCACTTGCTTTTTGGGAAAATTTTATTTGCCTAAGAAATGAAATAAAACTTGAAATGCCTTTCACCATAAAAGCAAAAAATGACTTGAATCCATTTTAATGTATGAGGAACATACGAAAACTAAAATATGAGTCATGTAATTTAATGATAATAGGCTTTAAAAACAAAACAAGATGACCAAGACTCTTTTATTGGGGATCCAAATACATTCAAGGGAAAGAAAGGAGCATGCTTTCTTCTTGCTTTGTTAGAAAAGATAACATAACCTTGTTAAGAAAATTGTTGCCTCTCTAGTCCTTTTTATACATCTAGTTTTAGTTCAATACCAACAACAAAATTATGATAAACAGATACAATAATTATCTTTAAGGAAAGAGCACCGCATAGGGAAAATTTATAGCGATAAATGTCAATTACAAAGTAACACAAAATGAACAACATTAATATTCAAAGAGTCCACATAAGTAAATATTTCCAAAGTCTATAATTAACAACATTAATATTCAATGCAATATAAACCAATATTTCTACTTTTACATCCACTCATAACAATTATTAAAGACAATCACAAATAAGATAATACTAATAGTTTTTATTTTCAACTTTAACATTTATTTATGTTATTCTTGCTTGTTTATCTTCTTTAGAAAACTAGGACTGATGCTTAAGACTGTTTCATATAGTAGGGGAGTAACCCATTAAAAAATCTATAACCTCCATATTGAAATTGAACACATAATAGAAAATGTTAATAAAACTATCATGATTATGATGCCAAATGCCCACAAAACCAATTAATTAATATATAACTCACTCCACATTATAAAGCATCTTCCATGATTTTTTTCATCCATGAAGTCTGCATTACACTTATTAACCCATAAAATAGAAAAATTCTTAATTCAATGTAGTTGTCAAACTTGCGTCAGTTTTTTGACTCATTATTCTATGAGTATAAATGTTATAAATAAGTCATATAAATAAATCAATTTCATAACTTATTTAAGATTATTCCTTAATTAGTCAAAACTTAGTGCTTTCTTATACTAAATTAAATTTACAATTTTGCTTTGTAAGAGGAAATTCTCTTTGAGTTGTAAAATTATTGCTAGCTCTTGTCCACAATTTGCTTAATTTAAGAGGGCCATGAATTTTCTCAAATCCCACCATACAACCTTCATCACCCGTTAATTTCAATCATCAATAGATGTTTATACTAAGCTCATTGAAGTCATAATAGAATACATACACTCAAGATCTGTACGAATCTTTGGTGACTAGTCAATCAGTAGTGGGTTTTTAGTAATAGATGGAGGAGACCAATCTATAGAAGTTTCGAGCAAGAAATTCGTTACACTATCATAAGACTCGAGTATGACGTAAAAATAAGAAAAGGATAGTTCTATTACCTTAAGAAAACACCTCTAAAACTACTACCAATCAATAACTCCTGTAAAATTTTAAAGTTGTTGTCATCAAGTTTGAAATAATCTTTATACAAGATGAAAAGCTTCAAATGCACAAAATGTAAATATCAATAACGAAGCCAAATACAACAAAACTGTAATAGCCCATTCCTACACTTAGCAATTTAGCTACCATATGAAGTCATATGAGAGTACATAAAGTGCATTTCATTTGCATGTATCATATTCGCATACATATATGAATCATACTTTAGAGCCATTGTAAAGATAATTTATGCACCAAATTGATTTATTGGGTATGAAAGATTTTAAATGTTTACGTTGTGATTATGTGATTGTGAATTGATCATGTCTTGAATTCTAGTTTGTTGGACTACAATTAGTAAATTGGAATTTATTGTCACAATTGGGTGATTAATGAAGTGTTATGTGCATCTAGTATAGGAAAAATATTGAATAGTAAGATAAATTGACACATGAAAATTTAGGTTGACTAGACCTATGAAATAGTGACATATGGCTTCAATAATAGAGTGACAATTGGCTTGAATAAAAGAGTGAAAAATGGAGGTATAGTTGAGTGACAGATGGTCTAGACATTTAATGACATGTGGACCAGTTATGGAATGACATTTGGTAATGTAAGAGGAAGACACATAACATGTTTCTCCATTTGACAAGTGGCATGATATGTGTCCACCTTCTCCTCCACACACCTATTCCCACGATTTTCACACTTGAAAGACCACCCTCTTTCATGTTTTTTTTTAGATGCTCTCTTCCTCTTCTTCTCACCATCGACACCCTCACAAAACCTCCATAACCTTGAATTTTGCCAAAATTTATATAGCCTTCATCTTGTAAATTGAAACCCTTTAATCCCATCTTGTTCTTAATGTATGTTTGATGCTTGGGAGACTTGCTCAGCTTGTTGATTGAGGAAATCTTGAGACAAACAAGTAAGTATTTGATTACCTTATTGAGTTACATGTGAGCATAACATCCATTAAGATTGGCTAGGAATCAATTGAGATGAATTACATGTAAGGTTGAAAATGAGATGTGCTGGAATTTGATGAATGAATGTATAGTTTCTTTTTTGTTTTTGATGCTTGAAAATAATGGATTATATGGATGGTTTAGGTTGAGATTTGAAGTGTAAATGATGATGTAACTATAAGGAAAAATGGATATATAGGGAGTGTTCCAAAAATTGATAAGTTAGGGTTATATGTATGAAGGTGAATGATAGTTCTGTTTTGATTGTGAAGCATGAAAGACTATGATTTATGAGTTATCAATCGAATGATTTTGAGTTGAAATTGGTGATAGAAATTGATGAGGAAATAAAATATAATTTAGGTATAATTGAGGTATGATCAATAGATTAGTATGATGGTGTTAAAATTTGGAAAAAAGATTAAGGAAAAGGATGGTGAATTGTCTATTCACCCATTCCACGATCGTGGAAGTAGCATGAGCTTCTACCGACGATCGTGGGAAATGCCCTGGAGAAGAAAAGTTTATGTTTTGTCTTTCCAAGAAAGATAACCACGATCGTGGGAAATTCTTGGCAAGTGAAAAACTCTGTTTTGTGTAATTGTTGAACCAACTAAGGATAAGTTACTTTAGTTTGGTGTATGTGGATTTGATTAAGGTTTGAAATGAACTTGAAAGGTTGTTTGATTGATTAATTAAGAGTTTGATAAGTTTAAGTTGATAAATGATGTTAGAATTTAAGAATGGATTGTTGATATTGATGCATATGAATTTGAGAAATATGAGTTGTTAAAGAAATGAAGGTGTTCTTATGAATGCAAATGTGATGCAAAGGATATAAGTCATGAATTACGTATGATTGAATGAGAATTTAGAAAGTTGTGTGAGTATGGAATGTTAAGAATGGATGGACAAATGTATGATTGAATGAGTTTAGAGTAATCCAGATGTTTTAAGGCATTGATCTAATCGCCAATATGTTATATACAAACTATAATGAATGAATGAGCAAGATTTGTGAATAAGGATACATTCCCGGGGAAAATCAATTAAGCATACATTGAACATGATGTATATGCATGTGTATGATTGAATATTCATTTGATTAAACAAGTTAGTAATGTATACATATGTGTGTATTGCATGATATGGAAGCACAAATTTACTGACCGCATCTAAACATTGCCGAATCGTTGAGGCAATAGCTATATGGAGCTTACTGTGAGTTAAGCTAAATGTTCTCTCACCATAATCTAGATGCTTTGTTTAAAATTCAGTTATTAAATTGCTACTCATGTGATTGTGATAATTTCGGACCATCAATTGTCTGAAGAGAATGATATTCGGGAATGTATTAGAAGTGCTTATTGATTGTATGTGAATACGGAAATATGTGTTCTCAACTTAATGTCAAATGTCAGATTTAGATCCGAAGAATGTGATATATGACTGGAATATATCGAATGCATCATATGTGAATTGTTGCATCTCATTACATTGAAATGTGAGATTCTAGCAAAAGGTTTAATAAATGCTAAACTAAACCGTCACGATCATAACAGAGATTGAGGCATTTAAGATTTAGGCCGAGAGGTGGTTTTGTTTATTCTAGTGGTACAGGACTGGCTTTGAGGGGACAATCATATGGCAGTTAGACACAACAAAACCCCAGCCGTGAACATTATGGGAGAAGTCATGGTGGGATATGTTGGAGGATATTGGGAGTTTATCTACATTGTGACTCTTTTGAGTATCAAATTATAGATTGTCCTATCATTGTAGGAGCTCAGTCTGGAGAGAGAGGAGGATTGGTAATAGAAGCGATTGTCCAGCAGAGCAGAATGAGTGGAGTAGGATAGAGTGGCATAGGCAAAGGTAGAGCTAGTTCTACAGGTTCTAGTGCCAGGACAAGTATATATCCTGAATTTTAAGGCATATGCATTATTAGATCCAGGATCAACACATTCTTTTATTACTCCTCATTTGGCATCTAAATTACATTGTGAAAAAGAGATATTGAAATGTGAATTAGAGGTGAGTACTCTAGTAGGTAGTACTACCGTGATTGGGGAGGTTTATAGAAGGCGTATTATTCGCATTGATCAGGTGGAGTTAGAAGTTGACCTGATAGTATTGCAGTTAAAAGAGATAAATCTTATCTTAGGTATGGACTGGCTTACTGCACATAGGACTATAATGAACTACTACACAAAGAGGTAATTAATGAATCTCCTAATCAGTCGAGAGTAATATTTCGAGGTGTTAATCAAGTAGTGCCAACTAGGCTAATTTCATCAATGAGTGCTCTTATATTGATTCAAGGGAGATGTGAGGCTTACCTAGCCTACATAACTGATATCGAAATTGAGTAGACAGTTTAGGCTATTCTCGTTGTCAGGAAATTTCCAGATATGTTTCCATTGAATTACCGGGACTACTCTTACATAGGGAAATGGAGTTTACTTTCAATCTTGTTCTAGGTACCACTTCTATATCGATTCCTCCATATAAGATGGCACCTATAGAACTTAAAGAACTCAAGACTCAATTGCAGGAGTTGTTGGACAAAGGTTTCGTTAGACCTAGTGTGTCACCTTGGGAAGCTCCAGTTTTGTTTATGAAGAAGAAAGATGGAACCTTGAGATTATGTATTGATTATAGACAGTTGAATAGAGTGATATTGAAAAAAGTACCCATTACTAAGAATAGATGATCTATTTGATCATATACAAGGAGCTTAGGTGTTTACTAAATTGGATCTAAGATTAGGTACTATCAGTTGAAGATAGCAGAAGCTGACATACCAAAGAGTGCATTCTGATCTAGATATAGGCATTTTTAGTTTTTGGTGATGCTTTTTAGATTGACAAATACTCCGATAGCTTTTATGGCTTTGATGAACAAGGTATTTCAACCTTACCTAGATCATTTTGTGATCATATTTATTGATGACATTTTGGTGTTTTCAAAGAGCAGAGAGGAACATTCTGAACACTTAAGGTTAGTTTTACAAATTATGAGGGAGAAGCAATTGTATGCCAAGTTCTGTAAGTTTGAATTTTGGCTCGACCAAGTAGTATTCTTAGGCCATATAGTATCTAGAAAAGGCATTCAGGTAGACCTAAAGAAAGTTAAAGCAGTGATGAACTGGGAAGTCTCGAGAAATGTATCTGAGATTCAAAGCTTCCTTGGATTAGTTGGTTATTACAAAAGGTTTATCGAGGGGTTTTCTTTGAGTTCAGCCCTTTTGACAAAGCTTCTGAAAAAGAATGTATCTTTCCAATGAACTAATGAATGTTAGAGGACTTTTAAGGAATTAAAACATCGGTTGACTATGACACTAGTATTAGCTATTCCATCGGGGTTTGGAGGATATGTAGTATATAGTGATGCCTCACACCAAAGATTAGGGTGTGTTTTGATGCAATATAGTAAAGTGATAGCCTATGCTTTGAGATAGTTGAGGTATCATGAGTTTAACTATCCAGTTCATGATTTAGAACTTGTTGCAGTAGTGTTTGCTTTGAAGATTTGGAGACATTATTTGTATGGTGAAACATTTCAGATATTTATTGATTATAAAAGTCTAAAATATTGATTGAGTCAGAAGGAGTTGAATATAAGACAAAGGAGAAGGATTGAGTTGCTTAAAGATTATGACTGCACAATTGAATACCATCCTGGTTAATCTAATGTGGTGATTGATGCATTAAGTAGGAAATCTAATAACAATGTGGCACAAATTCAGATATCGAGGTTACCACACGTAGTACAACTAAGAGCATTGAATGTTGAGTTGAATTTGGTACAGAATGAAGCGTTAATAGCTACATTGAAACTTAGACTAATATTGTATAAGAAAGTTAGAAACGCTTAAAGTAAGGATCCAGAGTTTATGAAGCTTATTGAAAGGTTGATACAGGACCCGAATTTTGGATTTGAGTTGAGAGATAATACATTATAGTTAAAGCAAAGATTGTGTGGGCCAGAGGTGGATGAACTGAGAAAGGAAATTTTGGAGGAAGCACATATAATGACTTATACTATGCATCCTGGTACTACCAAGATGTATAATACGCTGAAACAACATTTTTGGTGGCTAAGAATGAAGAAGTAAGTAGCTGAGTATGTTGTTAAATGTTTAACATGCGAGCAGATTAAGGCTAAGCATCAGGCTCCAGTTGGAAGGTTACAATCATTACCTAATTCGAAGTATAAATGGGAGAAGATCACAATGGATTTCATCATGGGTTTGTCAAGGACGCCGAAGCAACAAGATGCCATATAGGTCATTGTTGATAGATTGACAAAGTCGGCCCATTGCTTACTTGTAAGGGAGTACAATATACTAGATCAACTAGTCTAGAGATGCCTCAATGAGATAGTAAGGTTACATGGAGTCCCAATGTCTACTGTATCAGACCGGGATCCCAAATTTACCTCTAAATTCTGGGGTAATTTACATACAACTTTAGGCACAAAGTTAAATTTCAGCACAACATTTTATCTTTAGACAAATGGACAGAGTGATAGGACTATTAAAACTATTGAGAATATACTTAGAGCTTGTGTATTAACATTCCAAAGAGTATGAGATCAGTATGTAGCTATTATTGAATTTGCATACAACAACTACTATCATAGTATTATTGGTATGGCTCCTTATGAAGCCTTATATGGCAGGACATGTCGGTCACCATTGTATTAGGTAAATAGTGAATAAGAATTGTTGAAGGCCCAAAATTGATTCAGCACACCGTTGATAAGGTGAAATTGATCTACAGTAGGATCAAGGTAGCTTAAGATAGATAGAAGAGTTATGTAGATCAGCATCGTAGGGAAATGGAATATCAAGTAGGAGATAAAGTGTTTATGAGAGTATCACCTTGGCGAGGAGTGTTGAGATTTAGTAAAAAAGGGTAAATTAAGCTCTAGATACATTGGTCCATATGAGATCACTAAGAGAATATGACCATTGGTCTATAAGTTATCATTACTGGCTAAGATGTCTCAAATTCATAATGTGCTTCATGTTAGTATGCCTAGGAGATATCGATCATATCCGACATATATATTTCTGACACTGGAGGTTAAGATTGCAAGTAATTTGAGTTATGTCGAGGAACTGGTAAAAATAGTGGGTTTTCAGACTAAATAGTCAAGAAACTGAGAGATCCCATTGGTCAAAGTTCTTTCGAGGAACCATTTGAGAGAAGAGATTTGAGTTATGTAGAGGAACTGGTAAAAATAGTGGGTTTTCAGACTAAATAGCCAAGAAACCGAGAGATCCCATTGGTTAAAGTTCTTTAGAGGAACCATTCGAGAGAAGAGGCCACATGGGAGACTGAGGAGAATACGAGGAAACAGTACCCCCTTCTGTTTAATCAATAAGGTAAGAATTTCGAGGACAAAATTTCTTAAAGAGGGGAGAATTGTAATAGTCGATTCCTACACTTAGGAATTTAACTACTATATGAAGTCATATGATTCATATCATATGAGAATACATGAAGTGCATTTCATTTGCATACATCATATTCATATACATACATAAATCGTACTTTAGAGGCATTGCAAATATAGTTTATGCACTCAATTGATTTATTCCGAGGTATGAAAGATTTGAAATGTTTATGTTCTGATTGTGTGATTGTGAATCGATCATATCTTGAATTTTTGTTTGATGGACTACAATTAGTAAATTGGAATTTATTGTCACAAATTGGGTGATTAATGAAGTGATATGTGCATCTAGTATAGGAAAAATGTTGAATAGTAAGATAAATTGATACATGAAAATTTAGGTTGACTATACCTATGAAATAGTGACATATGACATCAACAATAGAGTGACAATTGGCTTGAATAGAAGAGTAAAAAATGGAGGTATAGTTGAGTGACATATGGTCTAGAGATTTAATGACAAGTGAAATAGTTATGGAATGACATTTGGTAGTGTAAAAGGAAGACACATAATGTTAGTATAAGTCGACTTGTATGTGATGTAAGGCGACTTATCTTGTCACGATACCCATAAGGCGACTTGTCTAGT
>JANVCQ010000231.1:13280741-13299729 GCA_025531925.1 Erythroxylum plowmanianum
TTATATTAATAAAGTTCAAATTATTAATAATGGTATTTATTTATTTATATTAATAAAGTTCAAATTATTTATTTATAATAATTTTAGGTTTAATTTTTGTTTTTTGCAAAATGGTCCCTGAAGAATTTGAATTTTTGCGGAATGGTCCGGTATTTTCTGAAAATCTGGGTACCGGCCGATACCAACCGAAATTTTTCTTCGGTATGTTTTTATCCGTACCGGTACCGGTTTCCGTCTGGAACGATACGTACCGGCCGATACCGACCAGTACGGTACGGTATTCATAAGCCTACTTAAACCTCTAACTCATAACCAATACGACGTCGTTTCGCGTAAATGAAAGGACATATGTCTAAGCCTCAAACGTTACAGCCTTCAACAAAACGACGTCGTATAGGTTTACCAACCATACGACGTCGTTTTGTTTATGAACTCAACGTCTACAACTTCCCAAAACGACGTCGTATGGTTTCAAACCTCTACAACATCGTTTTGGTTATTTCAATGAACAACTTAACGTTAAGGTGAAAATCCAACGACTTAAAAGATTTTTTCCAACACTATTATCGACGGAAATGTCGATCGGTAAACATTAGGGCCTGATTTTAGCGACCGATTATGTTACCGTCGTCAAATGTATATTTGCCTCACAACATTACCGACTTCTACACATTTTTCGTCGGTAATTACCCACAGAAGTCTGTCCGTCAGTAAAATACCATCGCTAATGTACATTTTCCTTGTAGTGTGAAGATCAAGACATATCTCATTAGGCATAACATATTTCTTTACTTAAATGGGAACTAAATAGGAGATCCTATAGGAATCAACTTCTGATTACAATCTAATCTTCTTTCTCTTCCATAAATGAATACAAAGACTTTAAAAACCTCTACAATAAACTACAAATGAAGTTAAACTCCTTCCATCTAACTTAGATAGTTTCTACAACTGACTAATACATAACTTGCTTCGCATATGCAAGGCTAAGTAGGAAAATTATTCACAACTTTGAACCATTCAAAATAATAGATCATTAAAGAAATTTTCTAACAAAAGCAAACAAGTTTTATAACTTATATTTCATTAGATGCTTTGCATTATTTTCTTGATCATTCCCCAATAAAATTGAATAGAATAAGGTTAAGTGTCAACAAATCCATAAAATATCAACAACGTTGAATTCAGGAAACATATGCTCGTTGAAACAACTTATAGTAAATGGTGACTAAGTGAATTCAAATTTCTAAATGTTTCACTTTCTAGTTCTGGTAATAGTACATATGAAGTTGAAAAATGTTAAACAATATCACCTGCTCTAATCGCTCTAACCATAAATACTATAAGAAGCATAGTAGTCCATTAATAAATTTCACCATTAGATTAAGGTTGAAACAACTTTCAAGCAAAAAAAAATTAACTACATGGATGTATCAGGACAAATTCACCCTCATAATCACCCATTCATCTTGAGCTTAAGCCATAAACTCCACTAAGTAGATATAAACAGTAATAATCTAACTTAAGGTTAGATAAACTCACCTCCCAATCGCAAAAGACACTCGTAACTGCACCCAACCACAACACAATAGTGACAATCCAAAGAGAGTGACAATTCACTCACAATCATAAGAAAGTGACAATTCAAATATAATCACACAATCACAAGAGTTGTATCATCAATGCTCAAGAACAAAGAAACAGAAAGTTATTTACACATCACACAATTACAAGAAGGAGGAGAGTTGTATCTTAAATTCATACACAATCACAAGAGATGAGAGTTGTATCTAAAAAAAAAAAGAACAAAGAAGACAATTTGTAATTGAAAATCATTTAGTTTTTGTTTTAATTAATTAATATTTAATTTAATTTAATTTTAATTTTTACTTTAATTTATTTTTAAATAAACGAGTTTAAAAAAATTAGGTCATGTGTTAGACACGTGGCATGTAAAAAATCAGATGTGGTTTGCCATGTTAGCGATGTTAACAAAAAACTTAACATTTCGATTTTTTGTAAGAAATTCAAAGTTGCTATATTTTAACGTTACTTTTTAAAAATCGGGCTAGTATTGCGAAATTTAGTAAAGTTTGGGAGTTATTTTATAATTAACCCTAATTTTATTGATGTAGGTATTATAATATTTTTATTTATAATATTTTACTATCAATTATTATAAATAATTTATATCAAAATATTAAATATTATTTTTTACACACTCAAAAATTAATTTTATAATATTTCATCATGTTTTTTTTTATTAATTTTATATTTAGGAATAATTATAAAACATTAATCATATGTTAAATAATTATGTTCCCTAAGAAAATTGAAACACTTGATATTTTTAAGCTTGAATTAATTTTATGGATTTTGAATTAAATTGATTTATAATAAATACTAGTTTATTATAAACATTAAAATATTAAGTAAAGATAATCGCATAAATCCTATAAATAAAAGAAATGAGGATAATAACAATAGGAAGGAACCCATTGGATGGGGATTAACAATTTTCTCATTTTCTGCTATTACGAATATTTAATTTTGTTTTTATTTATTTATATATTCATATTTAAATCTAATATCTTAAGTTTAAATAATATTAATAAATTAAAAATTAAAAATTCATACATTTTAATATATATTTAGCAATACACATAATTCATAAGTTGAAAATCTTATAAACTTTTCTAAAACTAATGAGAAATTAAATTAATATCAATTAATTTCTAAATATTTTTGGTTACTAAAAATATAAATATTGATAGATATAATAATAATAATAATAATAATAATAATAATAATAATAATAATAATAGTATTAATAATAATCACGATGATAATGATGATGATGATATTAATAATATTCTCAAACTTTTGTCATAAGTGAAAAATACAAAAAGGATACTTATAAATATAAATAAAAATTCACTAAAAATTATATTTATAATTATTAGTTGAAAGGTATATTTTTTATTTTTTTATTTTTTTATTTTGCATTATGAAGTTAAAAACCTTCTTTAAAAAATTTAATATATTTAACCCTTAGAATAAATGAAAACATTTAAAATTAATAACACTTTTAAAAGTGATAACGACATTTTAATCCTCTTACTATAAGAAATTTAATTGAATTATCCAACATTAATAATTTTTTGTTAATTTCATTAATAAAAGGGATTAAGTGATAGGCCAAAATTAACCAGAAAATGACCTGATGACCACTAGACAACTCCTTTCTTTCATGGTAAGCTGATGTGAATAAAATGGGGCTTATATTGTAAGTTAGATTTCACTCACGGGACGGGAGCCCCCAAATTTGGTCTTCTAACTCTCAAAAATTTTAATTTCAGAGGGAGACAAAAGGTAGTATTTTGTTAACAATTTGGTGAATGTTTGTTTTTTGAGTTTTTTTCTTTTCGTTCAAATCTTTGTTCACATTACTGAGTGAAGATATGAAAATGAAGTTGTTATATAAGTGCAATGTTGACGCTATTATCAAGGTTTTGAGAACAAATCTTAATCACGAAAAAGATTTATAGCATATGACTGTTTTTTTTTTTTGTTGGGGTTTCTCACGAGGTATTCTAGAAGGGTCCCAATTATAGGAAGACACCTTTAAGCCTAGCGTATGGTTGTTTACTATTAGAGAAAATCTAAAAATGTACATTTTTTTTTTCAATGGTTAGTTTGAGTTTCTTTAAAGAAAGGTAGGTTATTAAAAAAGAAGAAGAGAATCATGATACATTTTGCTTTTATGTTATTTTAAGTTGGGTATTATTCATTTTGATTTTTTAAAGAATAGAAATAAAACATTTGCATTATTAAAATAAAAATTTTAGTTGAGTTGGGAGGACTTACGAGGAGGAGGTAAAAGAAGAAGTTGGTAACAATATTAGTTATTTTATTTTAAATTCTTCTACTTTAAAGGTTTTTTTAAAAATTAAAGTCCTACATAATGATATTGATTGTATCGAATAATGGCTGTAGGATTTATAAGTTCATAAAGTAAGTCTTAGTATATCTAATTTAGTGAATATGGATTGTGTGACTTAAAATTTAATATTATTATTAGTATAATGGATGTAATATGAGTCAAAGTATTGTTAAATCCCATGTCGTAGAATTTAACTTTATTTAATAAACCAATAATGCTAGTAAACAAATTGTATTTAATTAAATATGTGGTAAATGAACATTTGACTATAATTACATACTCATATTTGATGTATTTTACTTGATATTTTTATAATTTTGTTATATATTTGGTACTTAATTCGCTTTAAATGCATTTTTAAGTTATAATTGCTTTCATAGAGACGAGATCATGACATGGAACAAAGATTTGAAGTAACCAAGGATCTAAACGACCGTATAAAATGACTGTGCAAGCCTCTGTAAATGTATGAAGATTGAAAATTTTAAGTTTTAATTTTGTAGAGTTACACGCCTATGTATGTCGATATATATGGCTGTGTATATTGTTGTGTAATTCTCTGTGCCTGTGTGAAATCACAAATCAAGTATTTTTGAATATTTATGGTCTCTTACGTGCCTATTTAAGTGATAGTATATATCTCAAAAACCTTAATTTTTACTATAAAGCATGTGAGCGAAGGCAAACAAGAGAGAGTCGATTGTTCAAGTGATTTTAAGACGTGAGACATTTAAAGAGGTGATAGTTCTGATCAAGGGACGAGGTACAAATAATACGTGAAGATATCCATTAGATAACAATGTCAAATCCAAACTTGCTAGAAGATCCAATTGAAGAAAAAAGAGAGATTTAGAATTATGATGTCTTTGTTTTCTACTAGTTTTTTTGAATATTTATCTTTGGTTTTGTTGTCTATGATGAGTAACTAAACTTGTTTAGTGTATAGGTGTAATGAGCCCTAGTTTTTGGTAACAATATGATTTAATATTTTATTCAATGCAATTATATTTCTAATTAGTTCTGCATGGTTTCTAACTATAAAAATTGGGGAAGAATGCGGGGATTTACTAGGCCTAATGATTTTTAGATTTTCTACTTTAGGAAGATGTTTTTAAAATTCTTCTTGAGCTCCTAAGTTATATCTTATAGCAGTAACTCTAATAATCTTTTATTTATTTGCCATTTCTAAGTTTGCTTCTTCTCATTTTTTATCCCAAAATTGTAATGGGTTGTTAGAGTAATTTTCTTTATATTTTGTTTACTAATTTTAGTCAATTTTTGATGGTTTTTTCTATTGATACTTATTTTTATAATAAGTTCTATTTTTAATAAAAGTTTTCCTTTTGAAAGATCAATTTTTCTTTATATCCTACACCACATTGGGTTGTGTGAAGTTTAAAGGGGATCGGGGTAGATAGAGCATAGACATTTTTTATTTGACTAACTACAATCCAATGACCACAAGGAGTTTTGAAATGTATTTGTTATTTAATAGTATCAAATAATATCTCATGAAATAATTGGAGAAAGTTGTTTCCTAGAAGAATATCAATTCTGGTGTCATAAAAATAAAAGGGTGCACATTTTATTAAGAATGATCCGATTAGGATTTAGGGTTAATGAATACCTTTGGATCATTGTATCTTTTTATTAGAAATATCTAATCCTATTATATTTTTTTTATGGTTTCATGGTATCGTAAAGGAAAACAACTTGCTTTACATAAACAAGAACCTTTTCAACTGTCTATATAAGCAACAAAGTATTCAGTTCTATAATCTTTATAAGTTACACCGATTAGAATATAAATACTAGTTGGGCTAGTCATCATCTAGGAATATATATTATATTATTTTCTTAGGATATTTGTATTACATATTGAGTTATTTTATAAGGTTGAACTTGTTTAAGAAAAGTGATGCCTAGCATTATTTCTAAATTGAATCCTTCATTTTTAACTATTAATGTTATAGGTATTTTACTATCTCCTATCTTAATAGTGGTTTTATGGCAGTATCTATTTGATGAATTTTACCATTAAAATTTATATATTGATATAAAATTCATTTGGTTGGAAACTTATCAAATTATGTATTAGATTATGATTAATGTAACTTCCACTAGTTCTAGTATCGATTAAGAAATTACAGGGAACATAATTTGTACCATCAAAGTATTCTCCTTTAATTTTATAATTAGAACTTATCTTTCTATCTGCTCTTATTAAAGCGTTATCATATCATTTACTACTTGAAACACCAGCTTCTGAATAAGATAATCTAGGTAATAATTTATTGTCAGAAGATAGTAAAGGTTTTTTATTGTAAATCTAATGAAACTCATCTTTAAGGTCTTCTACATCTAGTATATAAGAAGGATATATTCTTTCAAATTTAGAAAATAATTTTAGAAAATCAATAATATCTTGTTTTTGCAAAACATTTCGTATGATGGTATTTGATAAGGCATAAGATATCATGTATGTAATAGAATATGCTCTATTTCTATCTTTAATTAAATCTTTTCTGTTAAAGTCTTAAATTAAAGAAAGTTTTCTATCAAAATTTTTATTTTGTATATTATAACAAATCTTAGGATAGATATTAAACAAAAGTTTTTGATATTAAAGATTGCCTCTCAAAATTCCTATGTAGGCCTTTTTTCTATTGTGAATTCGATCATCTAACATTTCTAAATTTATAGGACTATCAATTTCTTCTCTAAAAGTAGATCTAGTTATCATTTGTATAGATCTAATATGTAACCATCCTATTTTGTGCCTAATTTCTCTAGGAATGTCGTAAACTTTTCGAGAGATATCTTTTTTAGATACCAGAGGAATCATTACTTTATTAAAAGTTAAACTAATATTTAGAGTTTTTTTTCTTTAAGATGAATACCATAAAATATATGGTGTTTTATGGATTTTAACCCTAACTTTTCTAGTAACAACATATTAAACCTGCTATTAGAATTTATAGAAATCATAGTACTATGAATCTTTTTAAGCATTTTGTTATCAGTAAGAACTTCTCGATTGTAATCTCCATGTTTTTCAAAATTTTCTACTATATTATCTATTAATTGTTTATAAATTTGAGTGTTAGAAGATTCTCTTATTTTGCTCATTTATTTCAAAATTTGAGGTTTCTTTGTATTTTACAACAACAACAACACGACCACCTAGTAGAAATCTCGCTTAGATGCGGGGTTTGGGTGTAAGACATTTATGGATCGATTTATTTAAACATACCTAAATCTATGATAGGTTTTTTGTAGGGAGATTTATTCCCTCTCTTCTTCTACACTTCTTTGATGTGTTTCTACAATAGTTCAAATCACACATTTACAAGTTTCTAAAACTTACATATCCTTTCACCAACCATCATATTAGTTCATTTTAAAAAGAGAGAAGGAAAGGGTCTTTAACCCATTTGAGATCCATTATTTAATACCCAATAACCATTATCCTGGGTTCTTTTTATGGGACTCAAATCTATAAGTCACATGGGTCATGAAATAATCTAACAATCTCCCACTTGGTCCATGTTACGACTTGGTGATTCAACAATAAAACTTTAAGTGCACATATTACATGGAATCGATCAAGTCATCTTTAATTGAATTAAGATGATGGGATTATGGCTGTCACAAGTTATAACCTGATTTCTTCCATATATCACATAATCAACTCAACTCATAAAACTTTAAGTAGGTAATTCTATAATTATTATCTCACAAATAATAATTAATATATACAACATAATATGGATAACAAGTGAGCAAAAGCATAAAGTGAGCGAAAACATATGACTGTAATTGAATTAACAAGTGTCATAACACTTGTGACCAATAAATGTTTTGGTCAAAACACTATGCTAACAAGGACTTATCTATAAGGCCCATCCATTCAACATGACCAATAAATGTTTTGGGCGGTAAGCCTTTAGTTAACGGATCCGCTATCATAAGATCGACACCAATATGCTCAATTGACACTTTATGTTTTTGCACTTCTTCTTTCACAGACAAATACTTCAAATCTATGTATTTCGCACCCTTTGAATACTTGTCATTCTTAGAGAAGAAAACGGTTGCAAAATTAGCACAATAAATTCTTAACGGTTTAGTAATACTGTCGACAATATCAAGACCTAAGATAAAGTTCTGCAACCACAATCCATAAACTGTGACCTCAAAGCACGTCATAAATTCAGCCTCTATAGTGGAAGTAGCAATGACAAATTGCTTTCCACTTTTCCACAAAACTGCTCCTCTAGCTAATGAAAACATGTAACCAAATGTAGATTTCCGTGAGTCTACACAACCGACATAGTCTGAATCTGAGTAACCTATCACTTCGAGATGGGATGATTTTCTATATGTGAGCATATAGTCCTTCATGCCTTGTAAATATCTAAGAACTTTCTTTGTAGCTTTCCAGTGGTTCATTCCAGGATTGTTTGATATCAACCTAGCATTCCGATAGCAAAATTGATATCTGGTCGAGTGCATGTTTGAGCATATATTAAGCTCCTAACTATTGACGTATAAGGAATAGATTCCATGTTCTTACGCTCCAAGCCGTTTTGTGGACATTGCATTAGACTAAATTTGTCCCCTTTCTGAATTGGAACTATCCTTGCGGAACATTTTTTCATTTGAAATCTTTTTAATACTTTCTCGATATAACCTTTTAGAGATAATCCTAACAATCATTGTGATCTATAACGGAATATTTCTATTCCTATCACATAGGATGCCTAACCTATATCTTTCATTTTGAAATTATTAGAAAGAAACTTCTTTACATCATATAACAAAACCATATTATTAACAGCAAGAAGGATATCATCAACATATAGATTTTTCCATTTGAAATCTTTCTAATACTTTCTCGATATAACCTTTCTAAGACAATCCTAACAATCTTTGTGATCTATCACGGAATATTTCTATTTCTATCACATAGAATGCCTCACAAATATCTTTCATTTCGAAATTATTAGAAAGAAATTTACATCATGTAACAAAAGCATATTATTAGCAGCAAGAAGGATATCATCAATATATATAACTAATATAATGAACTTGTTCCCACTAACCTTTATATAGATATACCGATCAACAATGTTCTTTACAAAATCGTAAGACGTAATGATATCATTAAACTTAAGATACCATTGTCGGGAAGATTGCTTCAGTCCATATATTGACTTTTTCAATTTACACATTAATCGTTCCTTTCTTATGATCACGAAACCTTCTGATTGATCTATATAAACTTCTTCTTTCAAGTTACCATTTAGAAAAGCTGTCTTTACATCCATTTGGTGAAGCTCTAAATCATAATGAGCCACTAGGGCCATAACAATTCTTAAAGAGTCCTTCTTTAAAACTGGAGAGAAGGTCTCTTTATAGTCAATACCATCCTTTCGAGTGTACCCTTTTGCAACAAGTCTGGCTTTATACCTTTCAATGTTGCATTGTGAGTCACGTTTGGTCTTAAAAACCCATTTACAACTTACTTGCTTTGCACCTTCAGGCAACTTAACTAATTCCTAGACGTTGTTATCATCCATTGATTTCAACTCTTCTTTTATAGCACTGAACCACTTTTCAAAATTGCTACATTCTATGACTTATTTAAACGAGACTGGATCCTGATCAATGCTCAAGTTAGATTCATGTTCAAGTGAGTAAACTTCATAGTCACTTGAAATAGCTAATCTTTTCTACCTTACAAACCTTTGTAATGCTACTTCTTGTCATCACTTAATCATTTGTAACTTGAACATCATTAGTTGGTTCTTCATTAATATATTCATTTTGTGGAATCGAAACTTTAATTTGTTGTTCTAGTATATTGCGTATCCGTGATGCAACAAAAGGAATAACCACCAGTGGGATCACATTTGATATCGTAGTTTCTACTCGACTTGGAGTAGTTTCTACTTGATTCTCGTGAATATCCACTTTTCATAGTTCTCCACTCCCACTAATTGGACCATTCTCAATGAACTGAGCATTATCAGACTCAACTATTCTTGTACTATGATTAGGACAATAAAATCTATACTTCTTTGACTTTTTGGGATAGCCAATGAAATAACCACTAACAGTTCTTGCATCAAGCTTCTTTTCATGTGGATTATACAACCTTATTTCTGCCAGACAACCCCAAATGTAAAGGTGTTGTAAACTAGGTTTTCCTCCTATCTACAGTTCATAAGGTGTCTTAGGAACTGCCTTACTAGGAATCCTATTAAGCAGATATGCAACGATCTTTAATGCATGCATCTACAATGATGAAGGTATAGTACTATAACTTAACATACTCCTAACCATATCCATAAGAATACGATCCGCATTTCAGCTACACCATTTTGTTGCAGTGTACCAGGTATTGTGTATTGTGCACATATGCCTCGACTTACAAGAAAATTTGCAAATAGACCTGGACATTGCCCACTTTCATAAAAAATTTCATAATATTCACCACCTCTATCAGACTTTACTATCTTTATTTTTCTATCTAACTGCCTTTCTATCTCATTAATGAACACCTCTAGGATGTCCACAGACTGAGCCTTGTCATGTAGCAGATAAATATAACCATATCGTAAGAAATCATCGATAAAGGTAATGGAATACTTTTTGTCACCCTAAGAAGGAATGTCAAAAGGACCACAGATGTTAGTGTGTATTAATTCAAGTAATTCGTTACTTCTTGTGGCTAGATTCCTTGATATATGTTTGGTTTGCTTACCTTTGATAAACTCCACACATATATCCCAGTTAGCAAAATCCAATTGCGGTAAGATTTCATTTTTCACTAACCTCTGTACCCTTTCCTTGGATATATGACCTAATCTTTTATGCCACAAAAAAGCAAAATTTTCCTTATATGCACTACGTTTATTTCCTATAATATGGTTAACATGAAACATAGATTCAGCAAAATTAACATCAAGATTGAAATGATATAAACAATCAATTAAAGTACCAGAACCATAATAGTACTTGTGTTTATATAAAGAAAATACACGTTTTCTAATCTTAAAGTTAAAACCATCATCATCTAATTTTGAAACAGAAACTAAATTCCTAGCACAGATAGGAACATAAAGACAATTTTTTAGATCAAGGTGATACTCAGTGTCAAAGATCAATATGTATGTCCCAATTCCCTTTATTCTTGCCTTCATTTTGTTCCCCATATAGAAGAATTTTTTTAATTCCATTTATGGTCTAGATTGAAAGGATTCCCTATTCAACATATGACACATAAGTAGTTGCACCAGAATCTAACCACCAGATATTATTAGGCACTTCAATAAGATTTGATTCAAAACATACTAAGACATAGTATGCACCTTTCTTTTCGAACTAAATCTTTTTTTAGGGCAATCCTTCTTAAAGTGACCAGGCCTTTTGTAGAAATGACACTTCTTATCTTTATGGATTCAACACTCATTAACTTTGCTAAGAGCTTTGTCCTTATCTTTGCCTTTCTTTCTTGGTTTATTCTTGCTACTAGCTCCTTGATGAAACGTGAGATGAACAGAGTGTTCCTTCATTTTCTTCAATCTCACTTCTTCTTGAACCAACATGGCCTTAATTTCTTGAAGGTTCCATTTTTCCTTAATGGTGTTATAATTCACATGGAATTGGCCGAACTCAAGAGGAAGTGAGTTGATAATGAATTGTACAAGGAAAGACCCACTTATGTCTATACCCATGGATTTCAGCTTTGTAGATAGATTTGACATATATGGTACATGATCATAAATAAGCTGTGACTAGTTAAACTTTTTGGTCATTAGCTCACTCATTAAAGTTCCCACTATGGACTTATTAGTTATATTAGATTTAGAGTATTCTTTAAGTTTCAACATGAACTCTTTTGCATTGTCCATTTTAGACATTGACGACTTTACATTTTCTGTGATCATCATTCGTATTAAGTTGAAACTCAGCCTGTTAGATCGTTCCTAAGCCTCATAATAAGACTTGTCAGCTTCAGAACTAATCTCAGTTATAGCTACGGGCTTTACGTATGAAACTATGGCCAAATTCAAATCCATTAAACCTAGTTGGAATTGGATTTGCTCGGACCAATCAGCATAGTTTATCCATTGAACTTGATAAGCCCATTTCCTAAAGCAAACAAATTAGTAGATGCTGCAAACACAACATATATCTCACATATTAATACTTTGAGTAAACCTAAATGGATTCAAACTAACTAATACACTTTAATTATACATTTAAATTCTCCTTTGGGTAAAATTTAAATACATAGATGTATCCTATTATGATGCAAATGTAGTTCACTATATTGGACAATCAATCATATTCTAGTCAACATGCATGCTATCTTTGGATATACAATCATATTAACCAAATATGTTGATAAAGTCCCTTTAATGTCATTAATTATAAGCAATGGTCTACCTTTAGGTGACTTCCTAGCGTTATAATTAATTATTTCAATTGTTCAATTCAACCTTTATGTCATTTTAGCATCATATCTTAATGAACAATTGACACAATCACAATTAAATGATTAATTTTTCAAGCTAGGCCACTTTGGTGACTAACAAGCTTTCCATGCAATAAATATTTAATTGGACAATTATCATACATGACAAAATTTAATCTAATTAGTTTGGTCACTTTGGTGACTATCAAATTATTCTAAACTACCATAATGTCATGTATTACACTCAACATATAATAGGAAAATTTAATTCCAAGCATTGCATAATATAAATAGTCAAAGTATCAAGTAAAACATAATATGACATAAAAAATTATGTTATGCATAGCAAGTATATGCGCAACTTTTATAAGTTATGACCCAAAATTAAAATACCTTAAGTAGGACCAATATTCAAGCCCATTAAAATTTTAAAAAAATAAATAAAATAATTAAAAAATCTGACTGCACACGCCTGTTGCTGGGTTTTTCATTCATGTGAGGCGTGTGCCTCATCTTCCTAAGCCATGAACACTAATTTTGTTTTCAGTTGTTGTTTTTTTTATCTTCTTTCTTCATACCGTTGCTTTCCATACTGAAAACCATCCCAAGCGTTACCAAGAGCATCTATTGCCACCATTATAATCATAGACGATGGTTTCTCTTTAAAACGAAAAGTTTACGGTTTTATATTTTTTATTCTCTCTACTGTGTATTACCCTTAATCTAAACCATCCATCCATAACCAGTATGTTTCGGTTAAGTAGTAAGAATAGGTTTCTAGTCCTTAGTACATTGATTCTATTAACATCCGAAAATCATCAAAACTTTCAGTTATTTTTATTACTATGTCTATGTGTCTATTTCTGTATTCCTTTCATGGCAGTGCAACGAGGAAAGTAATGCCATAAACAATACAGAATCATGCAACACTCCATCCATATAAAAACAAATAGAAACACAATCATACCTAATCAATACATGGTAGAAAACAAATCATGCAACACCGTGGCTCTGATACCAATTGTAAGACATTTATGGATCGATTTATTTAAACATACCTGAATTTATGATAGGTTTTTTGTCAGGAGATTTATTCCCTCTTTTCTTCTAAACTTCTTTGATGTGTTTCTTCAATGATTCAGATCACACATTTACAAGTTTCTAAAGCTTATATATCCCTTCACCAACCATCATGTTGGTTTATTTTAAAAGAGAGAGGGAAGGGGTCTTTGACCCATTTGAGATCCATTATTTAATACCCAATTACCATTATCTTGGGTTCTTTATATGGGATTCAAATCTATAAGTCACATGGGTCATGAAATAATCTAACACTGGGGAGGTCTAATAATACACAACCTGACTCTTAACTAGTAGAGAGGTTGTTTCTAACAATATTATGTATTAGTTATTATAAAAATGCTTTATTCAGAAGAGGATTTTTCAAAAATATTCGTTCTAATAAAATCTTCATTTTCTATCAATTTTTTATTTCATCTTCTATTCCAATTTTCCTTTTATTAAATCTTTTAAGACATTTATTAGCGTAATGTCCTTTTTCTTTACAATAATAACATTGACATTCAATTATCTTTTTATTTCTTTTAAACATAGGTTTTTTAGGTTTATATCCTTCTTTTTTCTTGTAATATTTTGCTTTAAGTTTCATAAAATATCTTTTCATAAAATATTTATTCTTTTTATATTTCTTTTTTATCTTATTATAATAATAAGGACTATCACATCATATCATAATAGGCATTTTAAATCATAATCCATTTTATTAATAACAACAGCTACTCGAGGAGCAATTTCCCACTTATCTATTGCTTCTTCTATATTTTGGAGAAACTGATTTGGCAGAAATTTTAAAAATGATAGAATATTATGGAAATAACATTCTTTTCTAAATAGAAAAACTTCAAAAACAAATCATAGATATGCAAGATATCATTAAAAAATTGAATAAATTAGAAATAGAAAATAAACCCAATAAAATCCCTATAGAAAACATATATTTGATATAAATTTAAAAAAGAAATATAATTATAGATAAAATGAAAAATCTCATACAAGCTTTTAATTCAAAAATTGAAGAGTTAAATTAACAGATAGAAAATTAAACTTAGAAACTTTAGCACATATAAAACCCAATTCAGTTAAACAAGTTCACTGGAATCCTAATGTTAGTGATATACCTAGTACTTCTAGAAATCCACCACCTAAGTATCCTTTATAAAGTTTTAATAGACCTAATTTAGGATATGTTGGAACTCATATCATAACCAAAGATAAAGATGGCTTTACACTCATAGAGAAAATGAGAACATAAGTTATAATCCTTGTGGAATATAATTAGATATAGATTGCATCCAAATTATAGAAGAAACAATAGATAAATGGGAAATTGCTCTACAAGTAGATATTGCTATTAACAAAATAGATTATGAAATAATTAAACAATTTCTAGAAAAAAAAACCGTTAGTCATCAGCTCCCTCAAATCTTAGAAAAATTTAGATGAAAATTCAAAAAACTATATATGTCATCCTGATAATGATATAACAATTTTAATAACTTGAACAATTGAAAGGTTTCTACTAGAATTTGTTAAAGAAGGAAATATTTTAAAAGATACAACTACTATAGGAAAATATGTTATAGCATTACAAAGGCTGCAATTATGTGATACATGTGAAATTAAAAGATATATTTGTATTTTGTTAGATTATTATTACCATATTTATAATTAAGTTGATAATACATAACTTTATTTTAAATGTTTTACTCAAAGATCCCTGATCTCTAGGGAAGTAAATTAGAGGCAACTTACAATCTTGGATTTGTAGATACCTTAAGAAAAAATAATTTCTTTTCCAAAGGATAAATTAAGCAATGATGATGATATTTTATTAAAGAAAAGTAAAGGAACAAAAAATCTTCCTTATCTTATTATGATTTAAAAATGCCTACTATAATAGGATATGATAGTCCTTATTATATAATAGTCCTTATTATATAATAAGATAAAAAAAGAAATATAAAAGGAAAAATTATTTTAAGAAACGTAAAAAAATTAAAAAAAAGATATAAACCTATGTTTAGAAGAAATAAAAGAACAAATAAAAAGAACGTCCTTTATGCTAATGAATGTCCTAAAGATTTAATAAAAAGAAAACTGAAATCGATGATGAAATAAATAAAATGATAGAAAAAGAAGATTTATTAGAAAATACTTTTGAAGAATGCTCTTCCGAAGTAAGTACTTTTATAATAACCAATACAAAATACGAAGAAACCTCAAATTCTAAAATAAATGAGTGAAATAAGAGAATCTTCTAAAGCTCAAATTGATAAGCAAATAATAAATGATATAGTAGAAATATTTGAAAAGTATAGAGATTACAGTCAAGAACTTCTTATCAATAAAAGAATGCTTAAAAAGATTCAAAATACTATATTTTCTATAAATTCTTATAGTTGGTTTAATATGTTATTAGAAAAATTGGGATTAAAATCCATAAAACACCGTATGTTTTAGGGTATTAATATTAAAGAAAAAACCTAAATATTTGTTTTAATATTAGAGTAAAAACCCTAAATATTTGTTTAACTTCTAATAAAGTAATGATTCCTCTGTTATCTAAACAAGATATCCTCCAAAAACTTGATGACATTCCCAAAGAAATTAAGGATAAAATGGGATGGGTGCATATCAGATCTATACAAATGATAACTAGACCTACTTTTAGAAAAGGAACTGATAGTCCAATAAATTTAGCAATATTAGATGATTGAATTCACAATAGAAAAGAGGCCCGTATGGGAATTTTAAGAGGCAATCTTCAATAACAAAAACTTTTGTTTAATATCTATCCTAAGATGTCTTATAATATACAAGATAAAGATTTTGATAAAAACATTTCCTTTAATCTAAGAATTTAAAAGAAAAGATTTAATTAAAGATGGAAATAGACCTTATTCTATTAAATATGTAATATCTTATGTCTTATCAAATACTCATCATATAGAATATGTTGTAGACAAAGATATTTTTGATTTTCTTATCAAATACTCATCATACAAAATGTTTTGCAGATAAAGATATTATTGATTTTCTTATCAAATACTCATCATATAAAATGTTTTCCAGACAAAGATATTATTGATTTTCTAAAATTATTTTCTGAGGTTAAAAGAATATATCCTCCTTATATAGACTTGAAATAAATAGAAAGAATTTATGTTGTGTTTCTCATTCATAAACATAAAAAATAATGATGTACAAGATTGGTTTATGTAATAGAAATAATTTATGTTGTGTTTCTCATTCATAAACATAAAAAATAATGATGTACAAGATTGGTTTATATAATAGAAAGAATAATGCTAATAATGGAAACTAACGCCCAATTCTATAGCTACAAATTAGGACCATAATTGGCTCCAATTCTGGGAGTAGAATATTTCCAACCTGTTAAGAATATCTCAGCAATCCCCCTAAAGTTGGATCATAGATATCATATATGCCCAACTTGTCAATCAATCTCCAAAAATCATATTTGACACTATTTTAGTTAGAATGTCTACTACCTAATCTTCAGATCGTATTTGAGGCAATACTAGAATCTTACTATCTAACTTTTCCTTGATAAAGAACTTGTCAACTTCAACATTTTTAGTTCTATCATGTTGGATTGGATTGTGAGCTATATCATGAGCAACTTTACTGTCACAATATAACCGAATTGGATGTTGTTGTGGATAATCTAAGTCTTGTACTAACAATCGTAACCACAGAGCTTCATACAATCTAAGTGCAATTCCTCTATAGTTAGATTCGGCACTTGAGCGAGAGACCATATTATGTTTCTTGCTTCTTTAGGTAATAAGATTACCTCCTACAAAAGTAAAGTAACTAGATGTAGATCTCTAATCAACCAATGCTCCAGCCCAGTTGGCATCAGTATATACAACAATGTCTTCATCATTTCCATTTTTCTTAAATAAAATACCTTTTCTAGGTGCAAACTTTAAATACTTCAGTATTCTTATAAGTGCTTCCATAAGTTTCTCTCCAAGATTTTGCGTGAATTGGTCAATAATATTTAAGGCATATGCTAGATAGGGTCTTGTGTGTGCCAAGTAGATTAGTCTTCCAATAAGCCTTTGATATCTTTCGTTATCAACAGGGACTTAACCTTCTTCTATGCAATCCTTCATTAACTGGCGTATCAATTAGTTGACAACCTAACATTCATGTTTCCTTCAATAAATCTAGGACGTATTTTCTTTGAGACAAAAAAATTCCCTCTTTTGATCTAGAGACTTCTATTCCAAGGAAGTATTTCAAGCACCCCAAATCCTCCATCTCAATTTCTTTCGATAAATATTTTCTTAAGGCTTTTACTTCATCAAGATCATTTCTTGTTACAACCATGTCATCTATATAGACAACAAGAATTATAACCTTGTCCTTTACTCTTTTTAGGAACAAGTTCTAATTAAAATTGTTCTGATGGTATCCAAAAGCAATCATTGACTTAGTGAATCTCCCAAACCACGCTCTTGAAGATTGCTTTAACCCATATAACACCTTTTTTAGCTTGCACACTTTTCCAATCACACTTTTAGATGTCATACACCCTGGTGGAAGCTCCATATAAATATCTCGAGACAATTTGCCATGTAAGAAGGAATTTTTAACGTCAAACTAGTGCAGTGGCCAGTTTAAGTTAGCTGCTAGTGATAACAATACTCATACCATATTGATTTTTGCCATAGGAGCAAATGTTTATATATAATCTACTCCATGTGTTTGTGTATACCCTTTGGCTACCAATCTTGCTTAAAACGCTCAATTGTTCCATCAGCTCAATATTTGATAGTAAGCACCCAGCAACATCCCACTGGTGTCTTTCCTGGTGGACAGTCAACAAGTTCCCATGTTCCATTTCTTCTTAGTGACTCCATTTCTTCATTCATTGCAGCTTTCCACCTTAGGTCAGCTAAGCTTCTTGTTCATTGTTAGGAATAACTATAGAAGATAATTTATTTATGAATGGCTTAGTTGATTATGACTGATTGTGATCTGAAACATGGTTGTTCATAGAATATTTAACTTTTCTTAAGAGATCAAGTTCATAAGTAGGCTTAGGAATTGTAACACCCCACTCCCGTATGACCCGAACCCGACATCGATGGTGATATCCGAGTCCGTGCCCTGCAAGGATGGCGTGCTACATCACTCAATCAAAACTCAGTATAAATTTTTTTTTGGAAACATAAGCATACACTAGCGGAAAATCATAAATGAACATAATCACCGATAATACAATGACCACGAGATCCCTTTTTATAAATACAATTAATTCAGTCTGTTGACTTTACAACATGACCTAATCATTTGTACAAAAATTCAGAAAATACAATTTTTAATGCAGACGCGAATTGATCCCGACCACTTCTCTCACTCACAAGTAGATGCTATACGCCCGTTGCCTAACGGGGTATTCTTCTGGATCCTAAAAAATAATTGCAAATTTTGGGTGAGTTTTGCGA
>JANVCQ010000231.1:13299829-13311093 GCA_025531925.1 Erythroxylum plowmanianum
ATTCATCAAATACCCACAACAATGACAAAACCTGCACAAAAATTTCAATCATCCATCCTCCAATTCCCACATCCAAAAACAATACACAATACCTCATCTCTTTATCAAACATATGCAAAACACAAGGAAACTTTAATGTCTTTCATTTCATCAAATGCTCATAAATTCATTTATACTTTTCATTCATTACAAAAAAATCATACCATATTTTCTCATTTAATTTTATTTTATAATTTCAAATTTTTAAGAGAAATTCGAGGTCCAACACACATCATATCATAATAGGTATTTTAAATCATAATCTGTTTTATTAATAGCAACAAGTACTCATAGAGCAATTTCCCACTTATCTATTGCTTCTATATTTTGGAGAAATTGATTTAGCAGAATTTTTAAAAATGATAAAATATTATGGAAATAACATTCTTTCCTAAGTAGAAAAACTTCAAAAACAAATAATTGATATGCAAGATATCATAGAAAAATTGAATTAATTAGAAATAGAAAATAAACCCAATAAAATACCTATAGAAAACATATATTTGATCTAAATTTAAAAATGAAAATACCTCATAATTATAGATAAAATGAAAAATATCATACAAGCTTTTAATTCAAAAATTGAAGAGTTAAATTAACAGATAGAGAATTAAACTTAGAAACTTTAGCACATATAAAACCCAATTTAGTTAAACACGTTCACTGGAATCCTAATGTTAGTGATATACCTAGTACTTCTAGAAATCCACCACCTAAGTATCCTTCATAAAGTTTCAATATACCTAATTTAGGATATGTTGGAACTCATATCATAACCAAAGATAAAGATGGCTTTAAACCCACAGAGAAAATGAGAACATAAGTTATTGATCCTTTTGGAATATGTTTAGATATAGATTGCATCCAAAATATAGAAGAAACAATAGATGAATGGGAAACTGCTCTACAAGTTGCTATTGCTATTAATAAAATAGATTATGAAATAATTAAACAATTTCTAGAGAAAACTGTTAGTCATTAGCTCCCTCAATTCCTAGAAAAATTTAGATGAAAATTCAAAAAATTATATATGTCATCCTGATAATGATATAACAATTTTAATAACTTGAACAATTGAAAGGCTTCTACTAGAGTTTGTTAGAGAAGGAAATATTTTAAAAGATACAACTACTATAGGACAAATATGTTATAGCATTACAAAGGCTGCAATTATGTGATATGAGTGAAATTAAAAGATATATTTGTATTTTCTTAGATTATTATTACCATATTTATAATCAAGTTGATAATACATAACTTTATTTAAAATGCTTTACTCAAAGATCCTGATCTCTAGGGAAGTAAATTAAAGGCAACTTACAATCTTGGATTTGTAGATACCTTAAGAAAAGTAATTTCTTTTCCAAAAGATAAATTAAGTAAATAGTGTGATGATGTTATTTTATTAAAGAAAAATAAAGGAATAAAAAAATCTTCCTTATCTTATTATGATTCAAAAATGCCTACTATAATAGGATATGATAGTCCTTATTATATAATAAGATAAAAAAAGAAATATAAAAGGAAGAATTATTTTAAGAAAAGATATTTTAAGAAACATAAAAAGAATTAAAAGAAAAAGAAGGATATAAACCTAGAAAACCTATGTTTAGAAGAAATAAAAGAACAAATAAAAATAATTTCCTTTTTACTAATGAATGTCCTAAAAGATTTAATAAAAAGAAAATTGAAATAGACGATGAAATAAATAAAATGATAGAAAATGAAGATTTATTAGAAAATACTTTTGAAGAATGCTCTTTTGAAGAAAGTAATTTTCTAATAATCGATACAAAATATGAAGAAACCTCAAATTCTAAAACAAATGAGTGAAATAAGAGAATCTTCTAACGCTCAAATTGATAAGCGAATAATAGATGAGATAGTAGAAATATTTGAAAAGTATAGAGAATAAAGTTAAGAAGTTCTTATCAATAAAAAAAATGCTTAAAAAGATTCAAAGTACTATGTTTTCTATAAATTCTTATAGTAGGTTTAATATGATGTTATTAGAAAAATTGGGGTTAAAATACAGAAAACACCGTATGTTTTAGGGTATTAATATTAAAGAAAAACCCCCAAATATTTGTTTAACTTCTAATAAAGTAATGATTCCTCTGTTATCTAAACGAGATATCTTTCGAAAGCTTGATGACATTCCCAAAGAAATTAGGGACAAAATAGGGTGGGTGCATATAAGATCTATACAAATGATAACTAGACCTGCTTTTAGAAAAGGAACTGATATTCTAATAAATTTAGCAATATTAGATGATTGAATTCACAATAGAAAAGAGGCCTGTATGAGAATTTTAAGAGGCACTCTTCAATAACAAAAACTTTTGTTTAATATCTTTCCTAAGATGTCTTATAATATACAAGATAAAGATTTTGATAAAAACATTTTCTTTAATCTAAGAGTCTAAAATAAAAGATTTAATTAAAGATCGAAATAGACCATATTCTATTACATATGTAATATCTTATGTCTTATCAAATAGCCACCATACATAATATTTTGCAGACAAAGATATTATTAATTTTCTTATCAGATACTCGTCATACAAAATCTTTTGCAAACAAAGATATTATTGATTTTCTTATCAAATACTCATCATACAAAATGTTTTGCAAACAAAGATATTATTGATTTTCTAAAATTATTTTCTGAGGTTGAAAGAATGTATCCTCCTTATATTAGAATTTATTTTGTATTTCTCATTAACACACATAAAAAATAATGATGTACAAGATTGGTTTATATAATCCAAAGAATAATGCTAATAATGGAAACTAACGCCCAATTCTATAGCTACAAATTAGGACCATAATTGGCTCCAATTTTGAGAGTAGAATATTTCTAACCTGTTAAGAATATCTCAACACTCCCCCTAAAGTTGGAGCATAGATATCATATATGCCCAACTTGTCAATCCATCTCAAGAAATCATAACTTGACATTGTTTTAGTTAGAATGTCTACTACCTGATCTTCAGATCGTATTTGAGGCAATACTAGAATCTTACTATCTAACTTTTCCTTGATAAAGAACTTGTCAACTTCAACATTTTTAGTTCTATCATGTTGGATTGGATTGTGAGCTATATCACGAGTAGCTTTACTATCACAATACAATCGAATTGGGTATTGTTGTGGATAATCTAAGTCTTTTAGTAACAATCATAACCATAGAGCTTCACATAATCTAAGTGCAATTCCTCTAAATTTAGATTCGGCACTTGAGTGAGAGACCACATTATGTTTCTTACATCTCTAGGTAATAAGATTAACTCCTACAAAAGTAAAGTAGCCACATGTAGATCTCTAAACAACCAATGCCCCAACTCAGTTGGCATCAGCATATACAATAAAGTCTTCAACATTTGCATTTTTCTTAAACAAAATACCTCTTCTAGGTGCAAACTTTAAATACTTCAGTATTCTTATAAGTGCTTCCATATGTTTCTCTCCAAGATTGTGCATGAATTGGTCAACAATACTTAAGGCAAATGCTATATAGGGTCTTGTGTGTGCTAAGTACATTAGTCTTCTAACAAGCCTCTGATATCTTCCTCTATCAACAGAGACTTAACCTTCTTCTATGCAAAGGTTCAATCCTTCCTTAACTGGTGTATCAATTGGTTGACAACCTGACATTCATATTTCCTTCAATAAATCTAGGATGTATTTTCTTTGAAATAAAAAAATTCCCTCTTTTGATCTAGAGACTTCTATTCCAAGGAGGTATTTCAAGCACCCCCAATCCTCCATCTCAATTTGTTTTGATAAATATTTTCTTAAGGCTTTTACTGCATCAGGATCATTTCTTGTTACAACCATGTCATCTACATAGACAATAAGAGTTGTCACCTTGTCCTTTACTCTTTTTAAGAACAAGTTCTAATTAAAATTGTTCTGGTGGTATCCAAAAGCAATCATTGACTTAGTGAATCTCCCAAACCACGCTCTTGGAGATTGCTTTAACCCATATAACACCTTTTTTAGCTTGAACACTTTTCCAGTCGCACTTTTAGATGTCATACACCTTGGTAGAAAATCCATATAAATATCTTGAGATAATTTGCCATATAAGAAGGAATTTTTAACATCAAACTAGTTTAGTGGCCAATTTAAGTTAGCTGCTAGTGATAACAATACTCATACATATTGATTTTTGCCACAGGAGCAAATGTTTCTATATAATCTACTCCATATGTTTGTGTATACCCCTTGGCTACCAATCTTGCTTAAAACGGTCAGTTGTTCCATCAACTCGATATTTGATAGTAAACACCTAGCGACATCCCACTGGTGTCTTTCCTGGTGGACAATCAATAAGTTTCGATGTTCCATTTCTTTTTAGTGACTCCATTTCTTCATTCATTGCAGCTTTCCACCTTCGATCAACTAAGCTTCCTGTTCATTGTTAGGAATAACTATAGAAGATAATTGATTTATGACTTATTTGATTATCATTGATTGTGATCTAAAACATAGTTGTTCATAGGATATTTAACTTTGCTTGAGAGATCAAGTTCATAAGTAGGCTTGGGAATACCTCTAGTAGTGTGCTAAGGCAACTATTTTTGAATAAGCTCAAATTGTAACATACAAGTTAGGAGCATCTTAAATGGACGATTGGTGTAGTACATTTGGGACTTCATAATGTTTAATCACTTCTCCACTTGTGTCTTTTAGTGTAATCAATTCTCTATTCACGTCAAGTTTTGTATTTATATATGCGTAATCAGTTTCAGATATATTAATAGCTTCATACTGATCATTACTTCTTCCATGTTTACGGCCAATTCTACGTGACTCCCCCTGAACTTCTTGAACCTCATAATCCAGTGTCATGATGTCTTCTTGACATCTCTCCCCTTGAAGTTTGGGCTAAGAAAAATACATTGTCTCTTCATGAAATATTGTATCTATTGTAACAAATATTTGTTTAGATTGAGGATGAAAGCATTTGTACCCTTTTTATTTACAACATATCCAAGAAACACGCATCTCAAAGCTCATGAAGCTAATTTATGGCATTGTTATTTATGAAGGTGCATAAAGATTACACATCCAAATACTCTAGGAGGAAGATTTGATACTGATGGACAGGTCACAGTCTCGTACAAAATGTTTAGTGGCATTTGAAACTCAAGCACTCTTGAATGGATTTTGTTAATTAAGTAAACTACAACACACAAAGTCTCTCCTTAGTAAGAAAATGGCATGTCAACTTGGATCAATAAAGCACGAACCATTTCAAGTAGATGTTGATTTTTTCACTCTACTACACCATTATGTTGAGGTGCATCAACAGACATGGTCTGATAATTGATGCCTTATGTGTCTAGATAATTCTTCATATCTAAATTCTTATACTCTCCTCCATTGTCACTACAAAGTACTTGGACATGTGCATTAAATTAAGTCTTAATTATTATGCAAACTTTATTCTTAGATTTCATTAGCCATAGCCATGTCATTCTAGTACAATCATCAGTGAATGTAACAAACCAACGAGATCCTCACAATATATTAATTTTAGATGGCCCCCAAACATCTGAATGAACAATCATAACTGGATAAGGACTTTTATTCAATATTGATGAAAAAGTTCTATGACGTTTTGCTAGTTCACATACATTATAATGGAGAGTAGAAATATCAACTTTCTCAAACAACCTAGGAAATAATTTCTTTAAATATCTAAAAGAGGCATGTCTCAATCTTTAATATTGTAACCAAATTTTTGTTTGATTGCTTATGACGTTACAACCCTATATTGCAAGAGCTTGACTTAGTTTATCTGTAGTCGCTACCTTCAAATCCAGGTAGTACAAACTCCCTTCCTTAGTATCACAACCAATTGTCTGTTTCATTTGGATGTCCTTAAAGAAACAAAAATTAGGCCAAAAAACTACAATGCAAGATAAGGCCTTTGTAATTTGAGACACAGACAAGAGGTTATATCCAAAGGAAGGAACAATAAGAACATATTCTAAGTTTAAAGTTTCAATAAATCTCAAGCACCTTTTACCAACAATGGAAAATTTTTCACCATTAGCAGTTGAAACAAATTTTTCTGAGGAGGGTTTGATTTCAACAATCTATTTAGAATCAAAAGTCATGTGATTGGTTGCACCAAAATCAATTATCTAATTGTTATTACTAACAAAAGCAAAAGCATAAAGAGACTTACCACCATTACTTGTAGTAGCTATCATCACTGAATGCATTTAACCAGTTTCATCTTTAGTTCTTATTTCGGCAACTGCAGTAGTAGATTGAGTTGTCTTCATATTATTTTTTCGATCTTTGTTGTGATCCCACCAATCTGGATACTTACCAATTCATAGCAGCGGTCCTTTGTGTGTCCATATTCATTACAATGAATACATTTGTATAAAGGTTTTTTAGTGCTTCGATTACTTTTTGGCTTATTCCTTGTAACCGTCGCTGCAGTTTCTAAATTTTTAGATTATCCTCTGAATGTAATTATGCTATTAGCTTCACGCCAAATTAAAGCATAACATTCTTTTAGATTTGGAATCGACTCCTTTCATAAAATATCTCCACAGACTTGTTCAAAATAACCATCAAGTCCAACAAGGAATATATGCACTCTCAATCTTTCAATGGATTTTCTATATGCTTCAACATCATCAGGATCCTTCATAACATCTTTCTCTCCATGATTTAGTTCTTGCAAAATCTCAACAAATTCACCATAATATTCTGAAAGGGGTCTTCCATTATGTTTAGCTGCAAAGGCTTTCTAGTTTAGAGAAAAAGTTTGCAGTTCATCACTTTCATCATAGAAAGATTTTGCCAATGTTGTCCAAATTGCATAAGTAGTAGGCAACTGAACATAGCTTTTTATGATTTCAGGTGTCATCTATATCAACAACCATCTCTTAACTTTCTGGTTTTCAGCATACCACTTTTCATATCCCTCTTCAAATTCTTTAGGTGGTGTTGGTTTTCCTTGAATATACGAGAGTTTTTCTCTTTCAACAATGTGCATCTCTATCAACTATGACCAAACATCATAGTTCAATTCAGTAAGAGTAATACTTGCATTAAATACTCTTTTAGATTGCATTACAATAGAAACAAGATTGTTTCGTGAAGATTCAACTTTATCACCCATTTATTTATAAACAGGATTAAAAAATATGATTTAAATCAAGAACCAAGAACCATGCTCTGATACCAACTTGAAACTAATGGAGAGAACTTCTGTTGTATTTCTCATTCACACACACACAAAAATAATGTTGTACAAGATTGGTTTATATATTACAGAGAAGAATCCTAATAATGGAAACTAACGCCTACTTCTATAGCTACAAATCAGGACCATAATTGGCTCCAATTCTAGAAGTAGAATATTTCCAACTTGTCAAAAATATCTCAACATATAGCAAATGAAGAAGACCTTGAAGATAATTTTTCATTAGATTTACAACAAAAACCCTTACTAACTTCTGACAATAATAGATTATCTTATTCAGAAATTGGTGTTTCAAGTAGTAAATGAAATGCTAATGCTTTAATAAGAGTAGATAGAAAGATAAGCCCTAATTACTTTAATGGTATAAATAATGTTCCCTGTAATATCATAGTCAATACTAGAGCTAGTGGAAGTTACATTAATCATAATCTAATACATAATTTGATGAGTTTCCAACTAAACAAACCTTTTCAGTATATATATTTCAATGGTAAAATACATCAAATAGATACTACCATATAAACCACTATTAAGATAGGGGATAGTAAAATACCTATGAGATTATTAATTAAAAATGAAGGTTTCAATTTAGAAATAATGCTAGGCACTAGTTTTCTCGAACAAGTTCAACCTTGCAAAATAACTCAATATGGAATAAAACTATCATACAATAATAATATAATATATATTCCTAGATAATAACTAGCCCAACTAGTATTTAAATTCCAATCAGAATAACTTACGAAGATTAAAGAGTTGAATACTTTGCTGCTTATATAGACAGTGGAGTAGGTTCTTGTTTATGTAAACTAAGTTGTTTTTCTTTATCATATCATGAAACCTTTAAAAATATAATAGGATTAGATATTTCTAATAATGAGATACATTTATCCAAAGTTATTCATCAATCCCAAATCCTATTAGGATCATTCTTAATAAAATATCCACCCTTTTATTTTTATGATATCGAAACTGATGTTTTTTTAGGAAATAACTTTCTCCAATTATTTCATAAGATATTATTTGATACTATTAAACAACAATAGAAAATAGTATAGAATATAAGTATCATCATATAAAAACCATTAACGATGGACTAGAATTAGTAAAAACATAAAATAAAGAAAAATTACTATAATAACCCATTACAATTTTGGGATAAAAATGGAGGTGAAGCGAACTTAGAAATGATAAATAAACAAAAGATTATTAGGGTTACTACTATGAGATATAATTTAGAAGATCAAGAAGAATTTTAAAAACAACTTCTTGAACTAGAAAATCTAAAGATCATTAGGCTTGGTAAATCCTCTTATTCTTCTCTAGCATTTATGGTTAGAAACCATGCAAAACTAATTAGAAATAAAGCTATAATGGTAGAAATTATATAAAAAAACTAAATTATAATACAATATTTGATGGATAATTATAACCCCAAAAAGAAACATTAATAAACTTGACAAGAGGAAAACAAAATTTCCCTAATTTTGATTGCAATAGTGGATTTTGATTGATAAAAATGAATAAAGATAACATTTCATATTCTACTTTCTCTACTCCACAAGGTCATTATAAATGGCTAGTTGTGCCTTTTGGTTTAAAAAGTGCCACAAAAATATTTCAAAGAAAATGGATAATATCTTTAAGTATCATAATTTCATGCATTATTATGTGAATGGTATTTTAATAGCTATTAATAATATTGCTTAACATATTATATATCTCCATAAATTTGCAGATTTATTTGAACATCATAGTTTAGCTCCTTTTGAGAAAAAATTTAAGATATGTCGAATTGAATAAAATTTCTTGGCATGAAAATAGACGAAAGAGGAGTTAAATTTCAACCTCATATCCTCGAAAAAAATTTGCAATTTCGTGATAAGATACAAGAGAGAAAAAAACAAGTTCAAGGTTTTTAGAAGTACTAAACTATGCTTATGATTTTATTCAAAACCTAGCTGAAATTAAAAAAAAAAACCTTTTCAAATGCTTTTAAAGAAAAATCAAGGATTTGAATTTTCACTTTACCTAATTAGCCAAGTAAAGAAAATTAAGATTTTAAGTACTATCCTGCCAAAACTCTCTTTACCATCTGATGATGATGATTTAATCCTTCGAACCGACACTTTTGATCATGTATGTAGTGGAGTATCAAAAAGGATAAATTATCATTATTTTAATATTAAGATGAATGAGTTTCTTTGTAGGCATATTTTATAACCTTTACAAATACTCAACAACCATATAATATAAACGAAAAAGAATTATTGACGATATTAAAAAGCTGCCAAAATTTTTATTATTTTTATTACCTAATAAGTTTTTATTAAAAACCAATATTACCAAAGTCAAGGTTTTTATTAAGAATAATTCACCTTCTAAACTTAAATATAAGAGATATATAAAATCATAGACTTTATTAGCAGAATACACATTTGATATTGAGATTATCAAATTTAATAATAATGTTCTTGCAGATGTTTTTAACAAAAGATGGTCAACTTCAAAAAAGAGATATTTGATTTATTAGATCAAATATTTGAAGACATCGTTACATGTCATACACAAATCAATGATTTATTAGATATTGCAAATTGTAACTCGACTCTAAAAGCAGTTTACTTCGTTCATTTTGCCATATATCGCAAGTCAAGATAAATGACTAAAATTATTTAGAACAAAAATTTTATAACTTAATTAACAAGGTTAAATTAGTTGAAGATACATCATCTACAAGCTCTTCTTCTCCGATAAGAGAATTTATTAGGTAGCAGATTTAGCCAAAAGAGATTACTCCTGATAATATCTCTTTAAAACCTAATACTACGCGCAACTCAAGGATACATAAAAATGTCATGTTTGATAGCCTTCCAAAAGGTCATCATGCCATTCAAGTTTATTATAAGGTAACAAAAGATTTACACTCTCTACAAAATAACAATACCTAATATATTGATTTTTTTTGGATATATTATAGACTGAATTTTTTACAAGGCGCTCATTTTCAAACTATTTGAGATTGGTATAATTTTGGAACAATAAATGCTATAAATTTGACTATCCCAGAGTTTCCTAAGGGAGGTGTTTTTTTTTCCATTTTTATTTTTGGTTTTCTGTTTTTGTTTTCAAATTCAGTAAAAAATCTTATTTGCTTGAGTTTTTAGTTTTTAGTTTTTAGTTTTTGGTTTTGGTTTCTTTTAGTTTTCAAAAATTATGAAAAATATAAAAAATATTTTTTATTTTTTGTTTTTTATTTTTTTCATAATCTGATTTATTATCATTTAAATATATATTATTTAATTATTTAATTTTTAATAAAAACTATGAATAATTTAATTGAAGACTATATTAATATATTTAATAAATTAAAATTAATTATCTTTAAAATTATGAATAATTTAATTTTATTTAATTTCTATAATTAAATTTAAAATATATAAATATTCAAATAAATTTTGATTTAATAATTAAAGTATTTCAAATAAATATTAAATTATTTATTTTATTAAAATAGCATAATTTTATTAATAATTTGGTATAAATATTATATAAGAGATTAAATAAATTTATTTTATAAAAAATAATTTACCTTTAAATTTTATCTAAAATGTAATTATTATCGATGATAAATATACAACTACATTAACATTAATAACCAAACAAGTTTTTGTTTTTATTTAAAAAAATTAAAAACATAAAACTAAAAACAGAAACTAAAAACTACAACAGAAAACTCAATAAGTACTTAAAGATTATTATCTGGTTGGGTTGGTCGTGCTAGGCCCAGGTCCAACCATAGGATGACGTGTGGGCCGATCGGCCCATTCTCAAGATGTTGAGTTAAGTACGACAGGTATTTACTATATAGGTTTATTATCTCCTCACGATGCAGGTACGACTCTAATAATCCTGATACTCTTTGTTCATAGACAAAAAACCTACGACAAAGAACTGACTTAAGCATCGGAGGGGCGAGCCGGCGATC
>JANVCQ010000231.1:13328886-13347938 GCA_025531925.1 Erythroxylum plowmanianum
TTCTAATTTAAAGTATAATTGAACTAATCAATTTATTTTGGTTTAATTAGAAACTAATTTCTAATGAAACCCCATTTTTTTATTTTAACTAAACAAATTAGTTTTCTTGTATTAAAAAAATTTTCTCTCTTTTTTTTAAATTTTTATATTAATTAGAAACTAATTTAACTAATTTAATTAGTTAGTATAGATTACAAAATTAATTTCTAATTCTTTATGTTATATGTACAATTCGTTAAAGCCATAAGTGTTATACCACAAATGTATATAACATATGTATATATATACACATTGAAACTGACAAACAAAAAACAGTAATGAATTTTTGTCTTATTATAAAGTTGGAAGCACTTGGCCTTAAAAGAAAGTAAAAGGTCACGTGCTTGTCATTAAAGGAAACAAGAAAAAAAAAACCATGTGCCTTTTTCGAGAAGAAGTCTACTTCTTCCTCCTGCGTTTCTTATCTCTGCGTTCTGTTTCTGCAATTTTTTTTTAACATTTCTATCTTCCATGTTTTATATCCTATCAACCTTCTACGATCTTAACCTTCTACATCGGAGAAGTCATCAGCCTTGGACTATAAACTCACATGTTTATTGGTCACATCAAGATTACAGTACATATTTGAGAGGCTTGAAACCAGAAGAGTAAAGAGAATATAAATACGCAGATGAAATATACAGACACAAGCCCTCAAGACAAATGGGGATTTTCATTGAACAATTTCTCAAAAACCGTATAAAACTTGTTAAATAAGAACAGTCGCGAATGGCTTCGAAAAAATAACGTATCATATTAAAAAAAATCAACAATACCGAAATAGTCATCTTCCCAAACGCATGCATATAACATAAACAAATATTTAACCATGCTCTGACACCAATGTTAGATATTAACAAATCAAAACATAGCCACAAAGATTATGTAACACAGGAGCTATTTTATATGCATAGAGAACGAAAAACACATACTTGGTTGATCGTTGTATTCCACTGGTTAAAGAACTGTCTATTTTCAATTTCTACTGCAGAGATCTCCCTCTCAGTTTTCTGTAAACTTTTTTAAAAGGAAAAAGAAAGCCAGCATGAAACCAATATACGCAGATTATAGTTTTTTCTCAAACATTGCCTTCATATATTTCTGTATATAACTACCTTTAGTAGTTATTTAAGAATGATGACGATTATACCCATCATGGGTGTATATAAGTCATCATCTCCCACTCACATATGATGGGTTTAATAAAACTCTGCAGTGCTCATACTTGTTCAATAATCGGTGTGACCAGCATACGACGAGAGTACATGTTCACATATCTGTTAGGAGTATATGACATCTCGATTAACAAATTGATCCTGAGACTTATGTGTCCTTGAGCATATATTGTATGCTATACCCTAGGTCATATCTCGCATTTGCACTCTTCTTTGATCTCATTTAGTTCCTGATGTGATGACTGTATTCAAGTTCTCTACCAAAAGAGATGATGGCCATTTAAGAATACTTTTCATGCGAGTCAATGATCTAAATTAAATGACCTTCCTTTGTTCTCAATTCTCTTTTGAATTAAATTTAATTTGCTTTCCTAGAATTATTCCATAGGATCGCATCTTGCATGATCTTTTGGCAATAACCTAAAGTAGCAAACCTTAAATTCAATTCTCAAGAATGAAACAAGAGTCATAAGGGTATATGATGAGGTTCTTCTTAACCTCAAGGGTCTCACACAATGTAAGATGAGATCTTGTAACTTACATTAATCCCTTTTGTGGTCAGTTGTGCATACATGATACGAGTCATGTGCTACGGTATTACCCACTTTGTTTAACTTGAATGTCTTTATTCAAGAAATACCGTACAGATGATAGTTCAAACATACTCAATGTTTAACTTGAGTTCACTCATTTACTCAAAAACTTATTCAGAACTCACATCTGGCAACGTAAGATAGATATAGTGATTAATAAATCACTTTGAACCAATTTTCTTGCGACATTTATAGTTTAAGTTTCTTGTTCTCAATTATCACCTAGATAATAAACTTTAAACATGCCTCATCTCTAGCAAGTATAAACACTAGAGGTAATTTCCCGTGTGAGAGGGCCAATCTATAATCTATCTCATATACTTATGATTCATCCCAAAATATATTTATATGCAAACACATATAGTCATGAATCAAATGATACACAATGTATAATCTTCATCATACATTATACCTAAATAGATGACATTAGACTGAGCGAACATATATAGAGAAATATTTTATCAGTACATTTCAACATCTATGTAGTCCTTGTGACTTTACATGCCCAATGTATACATCTCTAGAAATTGGCTTTGTCATTGCGTTTGCTATCATATCTCGCGTAGATATATATCTCACGTTCACTTCTCCTCGTGCAACTATATATTTCACGTAATTATACTTAGTATCTATGTACTTTGTCTTACAATAAAATTTGGGGTCTTTAGTATAAGCGATTGCAGCTTGACTATCACAGTTGATGATTACTGGATTAATTTCGCTTTTAGTGACTCCCAAATGCACTAAGAATCGATGAAGCCACAAAGCCTCTTGTACTGTAGTTGAGAATGCTATAAATTCAAGTTTTATTGTGGATAATGCAACGCAAGATTGTTTCTTACTTTTCTATGATATTGCTCCATGGTTTAGTACGAATACATATCCTGAGGTACATTTTTTTTCATCTAAATCTCCTGCCCAGTTTGCATCTGTATACCCTTGTATTCATAAATCATTACCTTAATAACATAATGCATAGTCCACGGTTCCCTTTAGATACCTCAATTGTAACACCTCAATCCGAGCCCGATGCGAGGGTGACGTGCTACATCACTCAGTCAAAACTCAGTATATATTTGCAATTTTTTTCAGGACCCAGAAGAATACTCCATTAGGCAACGGGCGTATAGCAACTGCATATGAGTGAGAGAAGAGGTCGGGATCAGTTCGCGTCTGCATTAGTGTCTGATAAATTCTGTATAAAGATTATAGTTTTTGAATTTTTGTACAAATGATTCGGTCAAATTGTAGTTCACTGGACTTAATTAATTTGTATTTATAAATGGGTCCGTGGTCACTGTACTTACTGGTGATTGTGTATGTGAATTGATTTCCGCAAACTCACCCAAAATTGCAACATATTTTTCAAGACCAAGAGTAGACTCCTAGCTCCAGAGGGACTTTTCCTGCCGTGTAGATCGTGTTGGCAAGAGAAGTCATGGCTCAAAGGTCGATCAGCTGGGACTTTTAGGATGACCTAGTTAGGGCTGATGTATTTTCCCTGTTATATAGCATTTTGTACTAGATTTTTGGAGCGATGTACAAACAGTAAACAATGATAGATATGTAAATTCATGGTTTCTATGAAATGAAATGAGGAAACAAATTATGGTTTCAAAAGTTTCTGATTTTTATACTGATGCTTATTATGATGCCATGTGAAGTGTTGTAGTGATTATTCGTAGCTCACCTTTATCGTAGGATACATATCGAAATGACCTATGGGCATCCCGATGTATACCCTACGGTAAGGGGGGGCTACAGGTTTCATCCTTCTATCTTCATGTGGACTTTCATTATAAATGGTCTATATTGATCATTATGGTTTACGACAACCGAATGCGAAGAAAATTAAAGAATGAAGGAGATTGACGAAAGGTATGTACATATCTTACATTTCATATTTGTGTTTGTTATATCTATATGCATGAGTAGATCTAGTTTTTGAGGTTCCGTTTTATTTTCCGCTACATATATTTAATACATATTATGTATAAGATGCATGATCAGAACCTTACATAGGGATTGTTTGGTTAATTTCCATAACGAAATTAATTGATGCAAGAAAAATATAAAAGGGGGTTTTTGGATTTTTAGCAATTTAAAAAATAAAATAAAAGCATACTATTGAAAACAATTTAAAACATGTGATCCTAAATGATTAAATTGTCAAATTTATGTAAGGTCTGGTTCTAGGTTCAATCTCAACCTAAACACAATCAAACATATTTCATCACCCTAACGTCTTTCCAACTCTCTTTGGACTATCGACCTGAGACTAATAGAACACTCTCCTAATCTCAGTTTTCACTTAAGTTTTGTTTAATCAAGATACAATCATTAATTAAACCTAACTAGTGAATAACCTAGGATATGATCTATAGATTTAATTTGACAGCCACATTACGAAGTGAAAAACGTTCAATATAAGCAGTAACCTCATAAGTTCAGGTTATCTAACCTAAGTTATGTTGTGCCTAATAATACAGGATCATTAGGTGCTACTTACAAACCTCAAAAGTAATGATTACAAATTACATGCAATATTTTAGCAATAGGTTCAAAATAGGATAATCAACATAACGTACTAAGATCATTCATCCCAAAACTCGATCAAATCAACACCAACAACACAACAATTCGAAAAGAAATTACAGCCTTAAAATGATAAAAATAGTATAACCATGACTTAGCATCAATATTCCTGTTGAAATGGCATTAAGAAGCTAGCCTTCCATCTCTATTTTCATGCTCTAAGTACCAACCATCTTTTAGCTGCTTCAGGTGAGAAAGAACAATGAAAGAAGCAACGTCTCCACCCTCTTTTATGATTTTCTTCTTGATCCACTATCACTATTCACTCATTTTAAAATGCTTCTATCTCTGTGCTATCATTTTCTCCTGTCTGTTTGCGTACTTCATTCCAGTTGCTACGTTTCCATTTTATTTTGTGTTAGTTGCATTTTGGCATACGCTACTCTCTCTATTTTGTGATTTAATTTCTAGTCCACCTACAGTATTCACCTATACCTCATTATTGTGCGTGTCTCTCATTTTTTAAAAACTCACCCAACGTCTGTGTTATATATAGACATTGTTTGCATTGAATGCAGACACTGAAGTTTACTACTGCCTCGTTTTGCTCCTTCTTTCAGTAGTCTTTTGCACGCCATTTTTGTTTTTTCGTTGTTAGAGTTCTCTTCCTCTATTGTTGACATTCTGCTCAATGTTCTGCTATGTTTTCATCATGTTACATGGTTGTCTCATGAAATTTCCATGCACAACTTTTGTACTTCTTTGTCGTAAGCAACTTTAATTCATTTTCTTTGTGTTTTCATTTCTTGTCTTCCTCTTGTCTTTATTTGCTCTAATCTTCTTCTTGCTCTAAGAAAACAAGTGAATGTAAATCTTTAAAAAATGGCCTAAATATCATGCTTTCGACTCACTTTAACTTCTCTGCTTTTGAATTGTGCCCAAAATCACATATGAGTCAAAGTGAGTATCCTAAGCATTTCTAAGGCATTAATGTAGCATAAAAAACGATCAAGCTAGTGAATCAAAGGTAATACTCAATGAGATATCAAATGCACAAGTTAACATTCATTCTAAACTGGGTATTGTCAGTTATGAAGAATGCGACAATTATGTTTCACAACTCAATTCAGCTCTCATACCTTAATCCACATGAACATAACACAAAAAGCACTCCATCCAAAACCACATCTACTTTATATGCAATATATTCAAGCACCCAATCAATACGACTTAAGGAGGATAAACTATTAACAACTTTTCATAATAATGGTATTTCCTTCTTAGTACTTTTATTCAAACTCACAATTTTTTCTTTTTTTTCAAAAATAAAAGTGATGGAAGCTACATCAACATAGGATTCATAACATTGAATTTTAACAAATATAACCAACCTATATGTATGTATACCCCCACACTCAGGCTTCTGTACAATCACATTCATCAAGAGTTAACAAATGTTCCACTAGCTTTAAGGCTTGGGTAGGGCATTTGATTAGGTGAATGTAATGTGGTTTATATAAAAAAGAAAAGGATAATAAAGCTCAAAGGAAGCTAGCAAAAGAAAATTCATATAAATGGGTGGGCTATTTGGCTAATGTAGCTTGTAATTAACAAAGAATGCCTAATCATTTTCATAAAAATGCATATGATAAAAAAGTGGTCTCGAACAGAAAATCAATGCAAAGTAAGGATGTAAATGCCATAAAGGTCACATAACAAACAAAATAGTGGGATTGATATAGATGTGTCAGTCTAATACTCTTAAAACTTTACTAGTTTTTGTCTACCACTAATCACCACTCTTCTAAGAATAATATACACTAACAAATCACAAGATCAAAAGTACATGCCAATTTTGCTATGGATTTTACTAATCAATTCACAATCTAATTATAACTAAATAATCTTAAAAATAATAGAAAATAAGAAAAAAATTTATTTTGTTCAATCGATTTTGAAAACCGCCTAAGAAGTCACATAAGCTACAATTAAGCTTAAAAAATATATATATAAACTAATATAACCCATCCCCATACTTAAAACTTACATTGTCCTTAATGTAAAATCAAATGTAAGAAATGGAACAGTTAACAAAATAACAAATGTGAAAATGTAAAAGACAAAAATTAACTCCCCTTAGGTTATCTTACAAGCAACGCCTTTGTTTAACATCATTGGCTTGACCTTCAATTGAGTGCATCAAAGGACACCAGTCACATCCTCAAACATCAACACCTTCAAATCCTCCATTTGGAAACCCTCATAAAATGGCTTTAAGTAATGAACATTCACTCTGAATGTCTTGTCAGTTTTGAGGCTCCATATCAATAAAAGGAAAGACTTGAGTGATAATAAATGGACCAACCTAACAGGAACACAACTTACCTAGAATGAGTTTGAGTTTGGAATGATATAGTAACACTTTCTAGCCCACTGAGAAGCTTTTACTCGAAATCATCTTATCATGAAAAACTTCCATCCTCTCCTTATATATCATTGCATTTTGATATGACTCATTCCTCATCTCTTCCAACTCTTAAAGCTGCAACTTTCTATGCACTCCTGCATCATCCAAGTTCATGTTACATCTTCTGATAGCCCAATATGCCTTATGTTGTAATTCTACTGGAAGATAACATGGCTTCCCAAACACTAGCCTATACAGTGACTTCCCAATTAGTGTTTTGTAAATTGTCCTATAGGCCCATAGTGTGTCTTCTAGTTTTACACTAAAATCCTTTCTATTGGGCTGCATAGTTTTCACCAGATTAACTTGATTTCTCGATTTGAGACTTCAACTTGCTTATTGGTTTGGGGATGGTAAGTAGTAGAAACTTTATGCATGATGTGATATTTTCTGAACATTGCTTCCATTGCCCTATTGCAGAAGTGGGTTCCTCTATCCCTAATGATAGTTTTCGATATCCTGAACCTAGAAAGAACGTTAGCCTTAATAAAATATGCAACAACCTTTGCATCATTAGTCCTAGTGGCTTTGGCTTCCACCCATTTAGAAACATAATCAACCGCAAGCAATATATAAGTAAAGCCAAAAGACAGAGGGAAAGTTCCATAAAATTAATGCCCCAAAAGTCAAAATTTTCACATAAAAGTAAAGGAGTTTGTGGTAATTGATCCTTACGGGACGGGTTACTTAATCGTTGGCATCTATTACAGGATTTCTAAAAGGTATAGGCATCTTTAAACAATGTTGGCCAGTAGAAGCCACTCTCCAGAACTTTATGACCTGCCATTTTCACTCCAAAATGTCCTCCATAAGCATACGAATGGCAGAAGGTTAAAATTGATGATGATTCATTTTTAGTACACACCTCCTGATAACTTGATCTATGCAATGCCTCTAAAGATATGAGTCATCCCATACGTAATAGTTCACTTCACTCCGTAGCTTATCCCTCTGAGCCTTTGACAAACTAACAGGTAATTCGTTAGTAACTAAAAAATTGACAATGTATGCATACCATGGTGGTGTCATATCGACAGAAAATAATTGCTCATCTAGAAAGGTTTCTCGTAGAGGGATATCATCTTCTTCCTTTATCAAATGACTGAGATGGTCTACCACTACGTTTTTTGCCCCCTTTTTATCTCTAATCTTTGAGTTGAATTCCTAAAGGAGGAGAATCTATCTGATTAGCATTGATTTTACTTCTTTCTTTGTGAGCAAGTATCATAAAGTTGTATGGTTAGAATAAACAATCACTTTAGCACTAAGTAAATATGATTTAAATTTTTCCAAAGCAAAAACCACAAATAACATTTATTTTTCAGAAGTGGAATAATTCAATTGAGCTGGATTTAGAGTCTTTGAAACATAATAGATGGCATACAAATCTTTTCCCACTCTTTGTGCTAGGACTGCCCCCATTAAATAATCGCTCACATCATACATGATATTGAAAGGGAGGTTCCAATCTGGCGGTTTAATCACTGGTGGGGATGTCAAAAACTCCTTAAGTTTGTTGAATGCTTCCTTGCACTTCTCGTTGAACTCAAAGGAGACATCTTGTTAAAGAAGTTTACATAGTGGTGTGGCTATCTTTTAAAAGTCCAAAACGAACCTTCGATAAAAACCAACATGCCTAAGAAAAGAAAACACTTCCCTCTCACTAGAGGATAAGATAAAGAAGAAATAAGATCAAATTTGGACTTATCTACTTCAATACCCTTAGCAGATATCACATGGCCTAAAACTATACCTTGATCCACCATAAAATGACATTTTTTTCCAGTTTAACATAAGGTTAGTTTCTATACATCGTTCCAAGATAATGGCAAGATTCTTAAGACATTCATCAAAAGAAGATCCATTTATAGTAAAATCATCCATGAATACCTCAATAATCTTCTCAACATATTTGAAAATGTTTATCATACACCTTTGGAACGTGACAGGTGCATTATATCATCCGAATGGCATCCTTCAGTATGCAAACGTAACAAATGGGCATATAAATGTGGTCTTCTCTTGATCTTCTGATGCAATCGAGATTTGAATATAACCTGAAAAGCCATCTAAAAAGTAGTTGATCAGTAAAAGGAAGGGGAAAGTGGTCTTTACGAGTAGCAGAATTTAACTTTCTATAATTGATACATACTCACCACCCGGTTTGCACTCAAGTGGGAACCAACTCACCTTCCTGGTTTGTCATAATGGTGATTCCAGACTTCTTTGGAACCACCTGGATAGGACTTACCTACTTATTGTCGAAAATCGGGTAAATAACCCTAACATCGAGAAGCTTCAACACCTCCTTCTTCACAACTTCCATCATTGGAGGAGTTAGTCTATGCTGAGCTTGCCTTGTGAATTTGGCATCCTCCTCCAACAAAATATTGTGCATGCATATGGAAGGACTTATCCATTGGATATCTGCAATTGTCCACCAGATGGCCTTCTTATGCTCTCTCAGCATTGAACTAGCCTCTCCTCTTGATTTAAAGTCAACTCCACCGAAATGATAATTAGGAGAGTCTGCTTATCTCCTAAATAGGCATACTTCAGATATGTAGAGAGTGGCTTCAAACATCAGAAGGTAACAACTTCTGGTGAGCTTCAAATAATTATATAGAAGCCAAATCATACCATTTTGGAGAGCTTTCCAATGAGTCCAAGGCGACTGTCATTTTCATAAGCTTTTCTCCCATCTCAACATAAATGTTGGCTTTTACTTCCACATCCTTAGTTAAAACTGTTTCCAAATGATCCCTGCAATTTAATTTAAACATTTCCTATACCAAAGGATCAATCACGTCAACAGAAAAAACACAATGATCATCAGGAGGATGTTTCATGGCATCAAAAATATTGAAATGAATCACTTCTCCATCAAATTTCATTGTGAGGGTGACCTCACTATCATCTATTTTAGTTTGAGTTGTATTAAGAAACGATCTCCCCAACAAGATAGGTATTGGATTACATGAGGTGTTATCATTCATATCCACAACATAGAAATCTACAGGAAACACTAACTTATTCACCTGCACCAAAACATCCCCAACCATACCATCAGGATAAGCATTAATGGGATCAACCAGTTGTATGACTACAGTCGTTTCTTTCAATGGACCTAAATTCAAAGAATCATAAATCGAATGAGGCATCACATTAATAGAAGCACCCAAATCTAACACATCTCTATTGATCACAATATTACCAATTTTGCAAGGAATGGTAAACATACCTAGATCTTTGCATTTTGGAGGTATCTTCTTTTTGAATACTTCCGACATATTCTCACTCATCATCACTTTCTCATCACCCCTCAGTTTTCTCTTATATGTACACAGTTCTTTGAGGATTTTGATGTACCTTGGCACTTGTTTGATTGCCTTAAGCAAAGATATATTAACTTCCACCTTTCAGAAAGTCTCCAATATCTCTTTATCTCTCTCCTCCTTATTTGGTCTTGTCAATATGCTCGGAAAAGGTAGAGCGTTAGTTTTAATAATATTGGGACTTTTGAAATTTACATTCGTACTCGATGACAAATTTTCTCCCTTTCCCAATTCCTTCTCGATCTCTTCCTCGGTAGCAATCCTTAATAGGGTTCTCTTAGGACCCTCAATCTCCTTTTTGCCCCTCAAGGTTATAACACTGACATTATTTGAGTTTACCTCGGGTTGGGATGACAATTTTCCTCTACTTTGTGATTCTAGGCGATTAAGCCTTAATGTCGTCTGATCCATTTGGTTTTCCAAATTTTGTATGCTTACTTTTGATTCCTGTCAGATTTGTTGTACACTCTGATTAAGTTGTTGCATACTTTGATGTAATTGCTGCATATCTTATTGAAATTGTAAATTGTTAGCAATAAGATTCTTAACAAGTTCTTCTAAAGATGTACCTAAACTAGAAGAAGAAGCTCCCTGTGCTCATTGTTGCCTTGGTTGAAATCCTTGCGCTCCTTGCGGTCAATTTTGGAAGAAATTTTGCTATCGATTTCTTCCATAACTCAAGTTAGGTGATCCCTCTAACCTAGGTTATACATTTATGAGTATGGGTTATATTGGTTCGGGAAGTTCCCTCCTACAGCATTCATGTACTCCATACTTCCCTCTTGTAATGTCGAGCACTCATCAGTTGGATGGCTTATGTTTGAGCATATTTCACATACTTTCACTTATGTGTGTCCAACTGCAATCTGTCTCACAAAAGATGTTAGTTCATCTAAATGATGTTCGATAGATGAAATACTTACCTATTTTACTCATCGAATATCATTGTGAGTGCCAAATTGTTACGTGTTAGCGTCCATCTACTCAAGTAAGATCTTGACCTCAAGAGGAGTCTTCTCGCAAAGTGTCCCACTGCTTACTGCATCAACCAAACTCCCCTCCATTGATAACAATCCTTCATAGAAATATTAGATAAGAAGTTGCTCCGGTATGTTATGATGCGCATAACTAGCACATAACTTCTTGAACCACTCCTAATAATCGTAAAGAGATTCTCCATTATGTTGCTTAATGCCACATATCTCCTTCTAAATACTTGTCGTCTTTAAGGCCAAAAAATATTTCTCTAAGAATAGTCTCTTCATCTTCAACCAAGTATTTATGCTTCCCGCTGGTAAATCAAACAACCAGTCCTTTGCTACATCCTTGAGTGAAAACGAGAAAGCCTTCAACATGATCTGCTCATCTCTCACCCTGGGAGGTTTTATGCTCAAACAAACCACATCGAGCTTCTTGAGATGCTTGTGTGCATCCTCACCTACAAGACCATGAAAATTGGGTAATAAATGAATTAATCCAGATTTTAACTCAAAGGTAACATGTTCAACAAAATTAGAAAATGTAATGCATAGGGGTCTTTAGGTTAAGTCTAGTGCAACCAATTCCCTCAACATTCTCGGATTTGCCATAGTTGCTTCGGATTTAGGTTCCGGGTCTACTACTGAAGATGTTCTTGCTTCTCTTCTTAACCTCCGTAGTGTTCTCTCGATCTTCGGATCAAGTTGTTCAATTTTTCTACTAGGAGATTTGGTCACTACCATATACCAACACTCACTAATAAATAATCAAAAAGAAAAAAACAAATGTATTCACATAACACCAACTAAAATCAACTATAAAAATTAAACTATCACACTCCCTAACAACAACGCCAAAATTTGACAACGTGTGTCAAGTGCATTGCAAAATTTACCTGACTCTACATACTAAAATTTGTAGTTATGGCGAGCCGGGATCAAATCTACAAGGAATGTTCGGTTAATTTTCGTAACAATATTAATTGATGCAAGGAAAATATAAAAAGGGGTTTTTTGAATTTTTAGCAATTTAGAAAATAAAATAAAAACATACTATTGAAAATAAATTAAAACAAACGATTGGAAATGATTAAATTGTCAAATATATGTAAGGTCCGGTACTAGGTTCAATCTCGGCCTAAACACGATCAAACATACTTCATCATCTTAACATCTTTACAACTCTCTTCGTACTATCGATCTGAGATAATAGAACGCTCTCCTAATCTCAGTTTTTCCTTAAGTTTTGTTTAATCAAGATACAATCATTAATTAAACCTAACTACTGAATACCTAGGATACAATCTCTAGATTTAATTTGACAGCCACATTATGAAGTGGAAAATGATCAATATAAGCATTAACTTCACACGTTAGGCTTATCTAACCTAAGTTATATTGTTCTTAATGATATGGGATCATTAGATACTACTCACAAACATCAAAAGTAACGATTATGGATTGCATTCAATATTTTAGCAATAGGTTCAAAACAGATCAATCAAAATAATGTATTAAGATCATTCATCCTAAAACTCGATCAAATCAATACCAACAACACAATAATCCAAAAAGAAATTACAAGCTTAAAATGATAAAAATAGCTTAACTGTGATTGACGTCGATATTCCTGTTGAACCGGCATCAAGAAGCTAGCCTTCCATCTCTATTTTTATGATGCAAGTACTAACCATCTTCTACCTACTTCATATGAGAAAGAACGAAGAGAGAAGTAGCGCCTCCATCCTCTTTTCCAAATTTCTTCTTAGTTCACTATCATTGTTGACTCATTTTAAAACCCTCCTGTCTCTGCGTTGTCATTTTCTCCTATATGTTTGTGTACTTCATTTCAACTATTGCGTTTGCGTTTCATTTTATGTGGGCTACATTTTGGCATATACTGCTCTCTTTATTTTTTGATTTAATTTCTGGTCCACCTACAGTGTTCACGCATACCTCGTTACTGTGCGTGTCTCTCCTTTTTTTTAAATCTCACCTAATGTCTGGGTTAAACGAAGACGTTGTTTGCGTTGAACACAGACGTTGCAGTCTACTGCTGTGTCATTTTGCTCCTTCTTTCGGTAGCCTTTTGCATGACATTTTTAGGTCTTTTTGTTGTTAGCGTTCTCTTCCTCTTTTGTTACCATTTTGCTCAATGTTCTACTGCGCTTTCATCACATTGTATGGGTTGTCTCATGAAATTTCTATGCACAACTTTTGTACTTCTTTGTCATAAGCAACTTTAATTCATTTTCTTTATGTTTTCATTTCTTATCTTCCTCATTTCTTTATTTGCTCTAATTTTCTTCATGCTCTAAGAAAACAAGTGAATGTAAATCTTCAAAAAATGACCTAAAAATCGTGCTTTTGACTCACTTTAACTTCTTTGCTTCCTAATTATGCCTAAAATCACATACGAGCCAAAGTGAGTATCCTAAGCATTTCTAAGGCATTAATCACTAAGTGTAGTATATCAAATGAATCAACATTTAAGCACATATCAAGTTCCCCCACACTTAGCTTTTGATCATCCTCAGGAAAATCATCAAAATCAAAATTAAAATCACAAACCAAAACTTTTACTCATTTTCCACATTTCTTAAGAATAGATAACCATAAATAAAGATGAATGACTTTCAAAACCTATAGCAAAAACTCAACATTCAAAGCTTCTACTCATGATCAATCAATATTCACCACCCTTAGAAACTGAGTAATCTAGAGGTAGACTTAGACAAAAAGTGTTTAAACAAGATATTTCCAAGGGTAAACTTAACACCATTCATGATCACAACATTTCATAACTTTGCATATCATATCATTTCTCCAACACTAAAAGTCACATGCATAATAATGAATCAAATGACTTTTCTAAGTTTATAATTTAGGCAAAGGTAAGGTGAGATGTATTTTGGTTAACGTAGCATAAAAAGTCATCAAGCTAGTGAAGCAAAAGAAATACTCAATGAGATATCAAGTACACAAGTTAACATTCATTCAAAACTGGGTACTATTAGCTATAAAGAATGCAACAATTACATTTCACAACTCTCATACCTTAATCCACATGAACATAACACAAAAGGTGCTATATCCAAAACCGCATCTGCCTCATATGTAATATATTCAAACACCCAATCAATACAACTTAAGGAGGATAAACTATTAACAACTTTTCACAATAATGGTATTTTCTCCTTGATACTTTGATTAAAACTCACATTTTTTCTTTTTTTCTTTTTTTCAAAACTAAAAGTGATAAAAGCTACATCAGCATAGAATTTATAATATGGAATTTTAATAAATATAACCAACCCACATGTATGTATAGCCCCACACTTGGGCTTTAAGCATATATCAATATGCCATATGATTCACAATCAAATGACCCTAAATTACCACACTTGTATAGCTTAGTCATGCATCTCTGATGTCTTAGATCTCCATCCAAAACCATTTTACTCATTCTTCGTATCTCCAATGCATGTGACCCATTAGGTTCTTAGTTATATTGGCCACTTGAATTAACACTTAATTTAAGCAAGTTATGAGCAGTATCTAGCAACATACCATAACCCCAATTGACCAAAAAGTCAATAGTTTGACTACAAACCCTTCCATAGACAATGTTCCTGTACAATTCATCCTTCACCATCTATACCCTACTTGGTTCAGAGTATGTTTAAAGTGTCAACTCCCACTAGATTGACTATGTCACACTTAGACCAAGTGATGTTAGTTCTCGTCCCTAAGGCTCATTACTCAATTGGATATGTAATTAAAGACTATTTTCATGACATTTTCCACTCTAGCCAAAGATTCCCTAGTAATGACCCTGACAAGAGGTCGTGGGTATCATCTCCTTCTATTAGGAGTGGTGAATCCTTTATTGGCTACTCAATTACCTTTGAATACCTCAAGTTGTACCTATTCATCACCCTCTAAGCAACTTCTGATAGGCAATAAGGAATGGAGTAAAAGTACAAGATTAGTATCCAAGATATCCTTGAGCACCTTAAGTCTAAGGATATTTGCACCATTGCTATGATGAGATTATCATTGACACTAGAATAAATTATCCATATGATTGTCTTATGATAGGTCATCCAATGTACCTACTACTCTTAGTAAGCATCTACATGTTAACTCTAAACAAGTCATGCTTACAGCTTATGAGATCCACTACTTGATCCAATCAAAAAGTATAACATGTGCTAATCTATTCGAATTAATAATGTCCCATCTCATTAATCCTATAACTAGGGATAATTTCGATACTAATATAATTACACATGATAGGAATCTCATTATCATATTCTCATCATGATTTCCTTTATGCTATGTAATTTATAAAGGACTTCATTAATTCGATTTAAGATCATTATCAATTCATAAAGAACATGAGCATCAAATTAACGAAAGTGACTTTTTATTAATCATAAAGATTTGTATAATAAATGCTAAAAGTGATTGCCTTTAGAGCACTTCTCTACCACCTTGTTGATCTTACCTAATCTTCATTACAAGGAAGTATGCCACTACTCTTAGTTCTGTCATGTCAAAGAACTTCATCATCTCTTATTTGAATTGCTCAATAAGGATGGCATTGCTTCCTATTACCAAGAGATCATCCACATACAGAGAAATATCAAAATATCAACATTAAAGTGTTAAATATACAAAGTTGACTCACTCAAACTCTTTGTAAAGTCAAGGCTTAGCAGATGCTCGTCAATTCTATTGTACCAGACCCTTGGAGCTTGTTTTAAACCATATAAAGCCTTTTTTTAAGCAAATAGACCTTGCCCTCTTACCCTTTCACCACAAATCCCTCAAGTTTTTCAACATATTTCTCTTCCTGCAAATAACCATTGAGAAAGGCATATTTCACATCAAGTTGAACACTCTCCACCCTTTCTGTGTAGCTAATGCAAGAAGAATTATGATGGTGTAAAGTTGTACAACAGAAGGAAATGTCTTTGAGAAATCATCACTAAACACCTAAGCAAACCCTTCATCATAAGTCTGGCCTTGTGCTTATTGATAAAACCATTTGTATTTAATTTGTTTATAAAAACCCACTTCACTCCAATCCTATGTTGAGGTCTTTCAATGAGCTCTCAACTTTGATTCTTTTCAATCATATTCAGCTCCTCCCGCATTACAGCTATCCACTTTTGATCCCTTTTAGCTTCATCAAACCCTGTTAGCTTAAACACTGCAACATTGCATCTTCGGTATACATCAGAAAACAATATGGTACCTCTGACTGAAGGTTTATCAACCTCTTCACCTTACATTAATGAAGAGTTAGCAATTTACTTTCCTTCTTCTCCTTCCTAACCATTATTGTTCCTCTATAAAATGAACATCTCTGCTTACTAGAATCTTCCCAGTTTGTGTTTGAAAAACTTTGTAAGCTTTAAAGGTGTTATTGTAGCCAATAAAGATGTCAAGTTACGCTCTCTTATGAAGCTTGTACCTTTTCACTTTAGGAACATGTGTAAAACAGATGCAAGTAAAGACTTTAAGGTTTCGTGGGGAAGGTTTATAACAATACCATGCTTCAAATGTAATTTTCCCCTTCATTGCTTTTGTAGGAATCCTGTTTAGTACAAGCATAATTGTGTTAGCTGCTTCTATCTAAAACTTCTTAGGAAGCCTTTTCTCATGCAGCATGCATTGCACCATTTCCTTTATTATTCTATTCTTCCTCTCACTCGCCCTATTTTACTATGAAGTGTTTGGAGCAATGAGCTAGTGCTCAATTCCAGCCTCTTCATAAAATATATCAAACAATTCTGATGTGTTCTCCTTCCCAATATCTAATCTCAAAACTTGAATTACGTAGCCACCTTGGTTCTTAATCCAAGCCTGAAACCTCCAAGACACTCCTACAACCTCTAACTTAAACCTTAGGGAGTAACTCCAACACATTCTAGTTAGATCATCAATAAAGGCAATGCAATATTTACTTCCTTTTAATGATGGTTCAGGCTGAGGTCTATAAAGATCAATATAGATCAGTTGTAGCTTCTCTAATGTTCTCCAAGTAGTTTGTGAAAATGGTTGTCTAGTTTGCTTCCCTTATTGACATGCAATGCAATTTGACAAGTATTTATCTAGTAGTGGTGGGCCTTGCACAAGCTCCATTCTCTTCATCAACAATAATGCAATATGATTGAAGTGTCCCATTCTCTTGTGCCAAAGCTTCATTGTGTCATCCGAGATAGGAAAGGTAGCCTGCTCCTCCATTAGGTCTAATGAAAAGCTTATGTTCCTCATTTTTATCTTAAATAATTCCTATCTTTTTGAACAACACTCAATTATAATTGTTCCCTTTTCTTTGATAACTATGTACTCTTCATTGCCAATTTTGACTTTTGAGATAATAGACCTATCAAACTCTTTGAAAAGATCCTCATCATCTATCATATGATTGGTGCAGCCACTAATCAACAACTCTCACTTGAGTTAAGAGTGTCAAAGCAGTTCGCCATAAATAATTGCTCCTCTTCCTGTTGGTCTACAACTTGTGCCTGAATCTGTTATAAATTTTTGCAATGGGTCCAAATTGTTTGCATTTGTTGCATCTGAAGTTAGGCTTTCTCCAACCCTTTAAATGTGGATGGCTCCTTTTTCCACAATGTTGACATGGAGGGTAACTTGTTATTTCCTCCATTGCTGTTATTATTATTAGCAATTTTAGTTTGTTTAGCATTGTTCTTTTTCTTTTTTCTTTTTCTTCCATTTTCCACCTTCATTGATCTACAATTTAGCTTATAGAGCACCTTTAATTGAGCCTTCTTACCTCATAAGTCTTCTTTGCTCTTGAACCTATAATGCATTTAACAACTTTGCTAAGGTGATACTTGCTAGGTATTTAGAATTCTTTAGAGAGGAAATTATTGGTTCAAATATTTCTAGAATAGTCACAAGAACTTTCTAAACAATTCTAGAATCACAAAATTCAATTCCAAGCAATCTTACCCTATTGACAATGTTGAGAATTTTCTCAGCATACTCCTTCACAGTTTCTGACTCCTTCATCCTTTGCATCTCAAACTCTCTAATCAAATTCAGCACTTGAATCCCTTTGACTCCCTCATTGTCTTCATACTCTTGCTTGAGAAAGTCCCAAATTCCTTTGCTAACTTTACTATCATAATTCTAGTAAAGATTGTTGGTGAGATAGCTACAAATAGACATGCCTTTGCCTTTGATTTCCTTTGCCTTCTTTCTTTGTGATTCCTAATTTGAGCAAGAGTTGAGTTGTTTGATAAGGGAGGAACCTCATAGTCCTCCGCTACGTCTTCCTAAAAATCACTTGCATGAAAATAAGCCTCTATTCTAACTGCCTATACCTGATAATTGTCACCCTCAAACACTAGAGGAGCAATAACTGTAGTACCTCACTCTCGCAAGACTCGAACCCGACATCGATGGTGATATCCGAATTCGAGCCCCGCGAGGGTGGCGTGCTAAGCACTCAATCTTTCAAAAATCCACAATATAATTTTTTTTTCTTTTCTCTTTCTTTTTTTGGAAAATCAATAACACAAAATGCGAAAATCAAAAACTCAAGTTGGGCCCACATTCATTCATAAACATTTCCACTTAACACAATTTTCAATAGCCATTCGGGCCCTTTCCTAATTATAAAACACTTGTGTCATTTTAAAATACAATTTTATACGAAAAGATGCCGAATATACAATTTAATACAAAATGTGAAAAACACAAATGCAGACGCGAACTGATCCCGACCTCTATCCTTCACTTGAATGCTATAGCTATACTCCCGTTGGCCTAACGGGGTATTCTTCTAATCCTAAAAAATAGTTGCAAATTTTGGGTGAGTTTTGCAAACTCAATGAGAGACCATCATTGATGGCTCACCCAATCACATAAATCATAATCACATTGTTGCA